>AWWV01008155.1:0-21624 GCA_001974805.1 Corchorus capsularis
CTTTGGCTTCATTGTTCTAGTTTGAGCAAACTTAGGGTTCTTCATCTTGTAGAGTCCTAGCAAGCAATTAGGTTGAGATAACTTAGTTGTTTGAGAATCTTGTGATCTTGAGAATTCAATTGCAGGTCTAATTGAGTGCTTAAGGCCGACGAAAGAGGAGGGATAGCTTTGTGAAGATCATCGACATACAAGTCTAGGAGTTGAAGAAGTTCAAGTCGACTTTGGTGGATATTCAAAGGGGATTTTGAATCTAATAAGGTCCAAACTTAAAAATAAGCTAATCTAAGATAGAATTAAGCCCAAACAAAGATAACTAATGATAATGGGCTCATGCCATGATATCAATCCGGCCATTTAGAATCAATAGCAAGCAAAGTGATGAACTTGTAATTGATTTGTAATTTCTTGCCCAAATCATCACCAAAGCTCTTCAATTGAACTTCAATGGTCTTCAAGTCTTCAAGATGAGTTCGAACAAGGCCCATGAGTGCATCCTTGAATCTTTTAGCTCTTGCTCTTGTCATCGGACCTAATGGCATCTTCTTGGTGAATTACGATTCCATCCTCTCCTTTAAGCTTGTCCACGCTTCCTTGCAGCCCTTGATCATCCTTTCCATGCTCTCCATGCTTGTCTTCAAGTCTATAATAAGTCCTTGGCGCATAATTCCTTCCATGATAAGCCTTGGGTGCATCAGCCGAAATCAAGATTGAAGATGAACCCAATAACAAAGAAGCTGGGCCGATTGAAGATTCAAACAAGGATGATGCCGTAACTCAACCCAAAGGAAAAGGTGTGTGCGATTCCAACAAGCCTAAAACCGATTCCAACCTAATTCCTTTTCAATCAAGATTGAAGAAGTCAAAGAAAGAAGATGATGATCAAGATATTTTGGAGATATTTCGAAAAGTTGAAGTCAACATCCCACTTCTTGATGCCATTCAACAAATTCTGAATTATGCAAAGTTCCTTAAGCAACTTTGTACCAACAAGAAGATATTACAAGGTAAGGTAAGCGCTGGAGCTAATGTCTCTGCTGTGCTTCAAAAGAGTTTACCTCCTAAGTGCAAAGATCCAGGTACGTTTTCTATTACTTGTTCTATTGGAAGAAGTATTATAGAGAATGTGATGCTTGATCTTGGTGCTTCTTTAAGCGTGATGCCTTATTCTTTCTACAAATCTTTAAGTCTTGGTTCTTTGAAGAATACTGATGTTATTCTGCAATTAGCTGACGGATCTTTGGTTTATCCCAAAGGTGTTTTAGAGAATATCTTAATTAAAATTGAGCATTTAATTTTTCCTATCGACATATTCATCATGGATATGGAGTATTCGAAAGATCAATGTCCTCTTTTATTAGGAAGACCTTTCCTAAAGACTTCTCATACCAAGATTGATGTATTCAATGGTTCATTGACCATGGAATTCGATGGTGAAGTCATCCACCCTAGAATTTCATCTCAAGTGCCTTTGAAATCTAACAATTTTGTTTATGTTATAAGTTCTAAGTTTGTTAAGAAAGGAGCCATTGAAGATTCTTCATCAACAAAGCCTGATCAGATTTCCAAAGGAAGACAAAGAATAATGGACATTTGACAACGTTACAACGAGACTTTCCACCAATTTTGGAGGAGATTCAAGCAGCTGTGTGCCGATTGCCCTAATCATGGATTTAAGGAAGGAATTTTAATCCAATTCTTCTATGGAGGATTAGGACTTAAAGATCGAGTTCTTGTTGATCCTTTCAATATAAAGCGGAGGACGAAATCTTCAACCTCCCAAGAGAAGAAAGATCGAGCGAAAGAAGCTAAGAAGGAGCTAGAAGTCAACAACAAAGAAGTTCAACCACCCCTGAAGATCGACCAACCAAGCAATTCAACCAAGAAGCAAGATATAGATCCTAAACATAGAGCTAAAGTTGGAAGTATTCTTCAACGTAAAGTGGAGAATTTTTCCCAATTTTGGCAAAGGTTTAAGAAGCTATGTGCTGCTCACCCTCATCATGGTTATGATCAAAGAAGATTGGCTCAAAACTTCTACCAAGGATTAAGAGCTTCTGATAGATTGTCTGTCGACACTCTTATCTATATTCCCCTGTTCGATCACAGCACTGCTGACATATACGAGATATTGGAGAATTTTGCTTAGATGATAATCAATACACCGAAGGAAGCTGCTTAAGGACTCAGCCTGGCTAAGGCTATGCCGCACAAGTCATCTTGCCCGGCCATAGCCCGGCCATCGACATCAAATGGCCAGCCAACACCGGCCAAGACAGCTCAAGCCCGTGCGCCTAGCCCGGCCACAGCCCGGCCACCCGAGCCACCTGTCCGGACGACACCAGCCCATGCCGCGCCACATGTCCGGATGAGCCAGGCCACCACCGTGCCTCCTGCCCGGTCATGCTCGGCCTTGCCCGCTCAACCCGCGCCATGGCCCGTGCCAACCGCTCCGCCCAGGCCATGCTCGGCCTTGCCCGCTCCTTCCGCGCATCCGCCCGCGCCATGCCATGCCATGTCCGCGCCACCAGCACTTCGCAGCCGACCATGCAAGCTTTCAACCGAGACATCACCGCGTCATGCCCGGCCTTGTCCGCGCACCATGACCGGCCATGCCCGGCCTATGCCAAGCCATCCGCACGCCCAACCTTGCCACCACGAGCCTTTGCCGCGCCGCCTCAAGCCATTACCATGCCATCGCCAAATCGAGCTGCTTTGATCTTTTCAAGTCTTGATAAAATTCAACTTGAAATTATCAAAATCATTGAAGAGAGTAGAGTTATCGAGGACCTGTTGAAGGATTACACCCAAAATTCCTTCACCCTTGAAGAATAACCTTCTTTAAGGCAGTCTAGCCAAAGACCTTAAAGAAAGACGCTTATTGGGAGGCAACCCAATATTTTTACTAACCCTTAATATTTTCTTTGTTTTATTTTTCTTTTCTTTTTTAGGATTTTCCATACCAAAGGAGAAAAAGGAGCTTTTCACCGATATGAAGAAATCGAATGGAGCTTATGCTTGGATTAAACCCCTAAGTTTTCTTCAACTTTAACTCCATTTAATATTTCTTGCAATATTTAGATTGATTTTTCTTTGATATGCGATTCATATAGATATAGATATAGGTTAATTAGGATTTTTAAAGATGCATATTTATTTTTGCTTTGATTTTCCACGCTTGTTAATACATTGGGGACAATGTATCTTTTAAGTGTGGGGGAGAGAGTTTACATGCATTCATTAATCGTAATGGTAATCAATGTTAAAATTTTTTTTTGAATGCTATAAATCAATCAATGAATTCACCTTTTGAATTTTATATATATATTGAGTTATTGATTTGATTATGATTGATGATTACTTGGAATTTTTAAGAATGTTTGATTCAATAATTGATTTATAGTATGATATCTTATTTCTTAGATTAGGTATAATTGAAGTTTGTGATAATTGCTTACCATAGATTATTTCTATAATTGCCTATTTTTAGAACTTGTGTTTAATTTTTATTGAAACTACACTTATGAAAGTATTTTATGAATATGTCAAAAATAAGTGTGGGGGACTATCTATATTAGAAGGATAGTTTTAAAAATCTTTTTCATAAAACAAGAGTGTTTTTCATGCAAGAGAAGAAGAGATATCTTTTGCCTTAAAATTAAAACAAAATCCATTGTTGTCACTCTTCTCTTTAAACAAAAGGAGTTAGTAACCCTTGGGAAGAGGATAAGAGGCATGGATCGGCAAAAGTATTGTCCCTCTAGAGTGCTAGTAGCCTCAAAAATAAAATAAAGGGCGTTAGTAACCCCTAAGCATGAACACTTTGAGGTTAGTAACCTCACTTTTCTAAAATAATTACCCTTTGAAAAATCATTATAACCCATGCGAAATTCTTGATCTACATTCATGATATACAATTGTTTGAGTAGTGGATATAAAGATGAAGACATAAGCTTATAGAAAGAAGTAGTTATAGGTGTAATACATGATAAGTGATTAGAGCTACTTTGATTATGGTTACTTAAGAATGAGGATGCTTGCTATATCTTGATCTATTGAATTGGATACTCTTAATATTCTTTGTTATTCTGATTTCATAATTGAATTGATCCTTGATATATGTATGTGATTCAAAGTTTTTCAAAAGATTTGAACAAGACTCACTATCTTAAAGCTTAATTTTTGTTTGTCTACACTAGTTTGCTAGGGACTAGCAAAGATTTAGTGTGGGGGAAAATATGATCGAGCTCAAATTATGCATGTTTTTATAGCTATTTTTATATACTTTTTGCTACTTTTATATGTGTTTTTACCCTATTTTGTTAGTATTTGTGTTTTTAGGTCTTGAAGACAAGAAAAGTGAAAACTTATTGTTTTTCACTCTTTTTGGAGCTATTTTAGTGACTTTTTACTCAACTATGGATTCAGTCATTTGGAATGAAGGTTTGAAGATGCGAAGTTCGTGATTGAAGATATTTTGAAAATTTGAAGACAATTGAAGAATTAATTCAAGAAGTAAAAATTGAAGATTTGGAGCTCATTTGCAAAGGATTGAAGACAAGCCCAGATGAAGCCCTGAAGTTGAGGATTTTTGGATTATTTATATGGGAATATACTCAGCCCATATAAACCTATAATTGGAGTTAAAATCCCAATTTGTAGGCCTAATATCCAAAAGAATATCCAAATCCCGCAATAATCCCGCAGATTTGCGATACAAGCCCGGTTTCAGCGTAGTCTTCGTAGAAAAGCCATAACTTTCTGCTCAGATGTCCGTTTTAAGCCCATGAGTAGCCGTTGGAAAGCTAACTCTGAGCTCTACAAATTTATTTTGAAGTGCAAAGCCCAGATCTGCCATCTTCAAGCCCGAATATCAAGTCGAAGTTCCTGCCATATTCCAGAAAATTCCAAAATCCTCTTTTGACTTGGATTCTACTCTAGGATGACACCTAATCCAACTTGGAGACCAAGTCAAGCCTAAACCGTCCTACCCTATTCCTCCACTATAAATAGCCACCTCCTATATCACAGATCACACATTAGATACACATCATAGATTTAGATAATTCTCTTTTTCTACCTTTCTTTAGTTTTTAGGTTTTTCTCTAGTTTTAGAAGAGGGAGAAGTCGACACCCTCTCTAGCCATAGAGAGGTGCGACGTCCCTAGGGTTTCAAGGAGGAGAAATCGTTCCTCCCTAGTTTTGTAAGTATTCTTATGCCTCTCATGGATTTTCCTAAGTCCATGAGTAGCTAAATCCTTAATACTTCTGATCCTTTGGTGAATTCAATCAATTGATTATGGTGAGATTTCTATACTTATAATTTTGTGTTAAGTTCTTGATGATAGTAGTCAAAACCCTAGAATAATTTTATGATTCTGAATCTTATTTGAGTTATGTGGCCACTAACGATGTAAGAGGAAGATCTATGGCTTGATCAAGCTTAGAATTAATCACTCAAGTTTGATTGTATGTAGCAAATTAGGTTTGTTTAATCGCTGCTTAATGGGTATTTGTCTATCGGAGGGCGAGAAATTTCTCTTCGTATGGTTCTACTTTGTAGGCATGTGTGTAAAATTAATTAATTTTAATGCTTTATTCTCAAGTAATCTTTAAGCCCTAAGAAAGTAATCGATTGCTGAAGGAATAAAAGGGATAAGTACAACTTTAATCGGCCTCTTATCTAAAATACATGTTGGGAAACCTATATCAGTTGTTAGTCAAGAATAAGATGCTTAATTCACCTTTTATGTCAATGATCCATAGTTAATCTGATTGAATCATACCACTGGAGAAGAAGTATGCTTTATAATTATTATTTGCTTTATTAATCTGCTTTAGATTTAGATTTAATTTGCTTTGTTTTTATTTTTAGTTTAATTGTTTTCTTTATAATTGATATTTACAATCCCCTGTTTTCTATTTGATTTTTGGAAAAGATTTTTCTTTCTTTTTATCGTTTATCACATAACCCTTCCCACAAGTTTATTGTGGGGATTATTTTTATGGTCATAGACGACACGATCAATTGGCGTTTGAGTTTCAAACACTCCACTTCCCGAGAATTACTCTCCCACTAAAACACTTAATTGTTCTTCTCTTTCTATAATCCCCCTTCCAAAAACTCTCAAACTTCTCCAAAACCAACTCTTCTCTTCTTCGCTCTCCTTAAGCAAACCCTAAACTGCATTTACATCTCTCTTTTACACTCTTATTCTCTTCACTTGATCCCTCCTGGAAACTATCACTTCAACGCACTTACCCAAAGATGGAAAAAGGAGGCAAAAATAGCAACAAACGAAATCAGAGGAAGGACATTTGGAAGAAGATTGAAAAATTAGCAGATGCTGTACTAACAAAAGGGAAGCTGAGAAGATAAAAACAGATGTCAAACTAGCAAAAAGCAAAATTGAAAAATTTCTGGTAGAAAGCCCTAGTGAGCAGATTCCCTTTAATCACTTCCGGGATGTTGCCCACATGCTCAGGTACGATGACATCGCTGAATTCAACCTGAAACTAGCCAAAATTTTTGATTGGGAAAGCCTATCTCAAAATCCTGCCTTTGCTAGTCTACATGAAAGGTTTGTCAATATGAACTGGATAGGGATTGTTCATATCAATGAAAAGCAGATCAGTGAGAGCACAATTAAAGAATTCTACACTGGGATTCGGACAGACATCACGGGAAATGATCTCTTTGTTCATGTCTGTGGAAAAGAAATTATTCTATCTGCTATGACACTGGGTTAAGCAATGAATATTGAATATCTCAAGGGCGACTCAGAACCACCAGAAAACTTCAATGTTAATGAGGCATGGAAACTGTTCAATGAACATGATGAATTTCTTCCTACACTAAGAAGTGAAAGAAGACTCTTAAGAAATGATGCCAAGATGACCTTATTGTTCATTCAGAACAACATTTGGTTTGATCAAAGTGATGAAAACCACATCTCTGATAGGGAAGTCTGGCTGCTATCTTGCATCTGGAAAGGAGTGCGAATGAATCTCTCTCAGATGATCATCAATGAGATGAAGAGAATTGCCAACATGGAGTCCTATAAGCTAAGTCTCATTTGTGGTTTTGGACATATCATAACCACTCTTGGAACACGACTCAGAACCAAAATCCATGAGCATAAGGATCTTAAGAACATCTGTTGTCTTCTTGCTCTACCATCTCCTCCTCAACAAGAAGAAGCTCCTGACAGCAGCAACTTCATAATGATGAAAATGCCTCTTGAAATAAAGGATGATTTGAGAGAAGTGACCCGGGCTCAGAACAAAATGATCAGGGAAAGCAAAGCATGGCGTTAAGAAGTTGGTGAGATCATATCACTACTGCTGGAAAAACTGGCCGGTAAAGACTCGTCCTCACAAGCCAAAAGGTTACAAAGGCTATGGCACTGGTGGAAGTGAGTAGCTCTGATGAAGAAGCTGATACACAGAAAGAAAAGGGAGAAGGTATTGATAGTGATGAAGAATCAGTAGATGAAGAAATTAAAGCCAAGTCCACCAGCAACAATGAAGGAAGGTCTTCTGATAAGACAAGCCAAGGAAGCCAAAGGATTGAATCTACAGAAGGCTCTTCTGATGAGGATCAAATGAGCAAGGCAACTGAGCTGTCAAAGATATCTCCAAGTACTTTCAAGCGACCTTGGACTAAGAATGCCTCATCCACAGATAGTTCATCCAAGAAGATAAAGAACATTTAGAATCCTCTCTCCTCTACTTCTTTACCCATCTCCTTCTTTTTGCACTTTCCATCTTCATTTCGTTTCATGCATCTTGTGCATTGTGGCACCTGTGTGTGCCTTGGATACTGTTGGATTCTGTTTTTCCATTCTCCTCCCTCTTTCTCAAATAGGCACTGATGTGCCTTTGGATTCCCTTGTTATATACCTTTTTCTGCTAGGTGCTTTGTTTATATTGTGTTATTGGAATCCTTCTCTTAAGGATTTGTGCACCGTACTTGTGGCTGCTAACTCTGTTTTGCAGGTTTTTCAAACCCTTTTGTTGATTCTGACAAAAAGGGGGAGAAAAATAGGACTTGAATTGATTTAATCTGATACAGGTTATATGGCCACTTTATGATATGATGAGTATTCACACTAAATCATACCTGCACTTCAGTGAGACCAAATCTTTTGCATGATAACTTGCATGGCATAAAGGCAACTTTATGACATGCGGGTTGGGATCGCAGGGGTTGATGAATTGACTACTCAAAGTGGGAGCACTAAACTGGTATTATCTGTTCAATTGAGTATTTGCTATTGCTATTCACCCCCCTTCTTTGATGCATTTAGTGCAACTGCTTTCTGTGTACAATTTACTGGCACTAAATGTTTTGTTCTGTTACTGAGATAGATGTTGCTTGTCTGTGTGCTGTTCTCACTGTACTTTAAATATAAACTGCTCTAACTTTTATCTTCTAATTTTAGCATGTTTATTCTGACTAATCTCTCAAGTGAATTTGTTGAGACCAAATTGCCTTAGTGCATTTGCTCAGGGGGAGCTTGGTAAAATTCTCAAATTATATAATCATCTTTACTTTATTGATAACACTTCAATTCAAGGAGTGTTTTGTCATCATCAAAAAATGGGGAGATTGTTGACTCCATAGTTTTTGATGTTAACAAAACATCCCAATTTAGTGAGACTGACCAAGCTACTTGAGTGTGCAGTGACAAATTGAGTGACACATACAGTTCATGGTTGTGAATAAACCAAATCACCCTAAGCTCAAAGTCACAGAAGAAGCATGCTAGTGAAAGTCTCCTTGTTGAAGCTTATGGGATTGAAGGTTCAGTCCAGACTATAAAAGAGGAACCATTTTCAGTGGGACTAAAAGTCCGAACAAGAAGGATGCATATGAAGAAGTGAGTGAAATTTCAGAAAGAAGTTTGCTGCAACAAGTTTCAGTGCCACTAATTTGGAAGTCCAATTTAGTGAGACCAAAGTGGATCGACAGCATCATCAGACAGTTTTTGCCAGCGCCAGAAAAAGACAAAATAACGGGATTAAAATTCAAACCGGCGCTCCAACGGCTAGTTTTGGCAGATTCATATTTAAAGCTTGAAATGACCATTGGGAACAAGTTTTGAGCATTCAAGAAGTCTAAAGAAAGCATTTACTCTCAAGATTCTTCTCCAAGCCGTACAACACTCTTATTCTCTGTTTTTGCTTGGTTTAAGCAAGTTTGTTCTTAACTCCTTTTCTTGTAATCTTGCCTTGCGCTCATTCTGTGTACTTCGATCATTTAGGATCAGTTTACACATTTCAAACTTTGTTAATTTGGTTGTGATCGAGTGCGGGGAGCACTTGTGCGAGCTAGGGTTTTGGCTCGTGGTGGTTTCAAGCTTGGGAAAGCTTGGTTTGTGTAAAGGCTTGGTGTAGGCCCGTAACTACATCGGATTAGTGGATTTTGGTGAAAATCCTTGGTTGGGAAAAGCCAAGGTAGAGGACGTAGGTCGGGAGGACCGAACCTCTATAAATCGTGTGTTGAGCTAAGCTTCCTCTGATCCCTTTTAGTTATACTGCCTTTATTAGTCTTTATTGCATGTCAGTCATTCTTATACCTCCCCTACAGTCCTCATTCATTACATTCACTGTTGTTTACTTGATCTCTGTCATATCCACTTATTGTTCATATTTATTGCATCTGCTCTACCTGTTTTTTTGTCACTAGTTTCTTCTATCTATTTGGTCGCACTAATTTTCTGTGTTGCAGAAAAGTTCTAAAGTTTGAAAAGAATTTGCGAAGGGGCTATTCACCCCCCTCTAGCACCACATTTGGGACTAACAAGAACTTGGGAGGAATGCTTGCCACATGTTGAATTTGCATGTAATAGGAGTATACATACTGGATATTCACCTTTTGAAATTTTGTATGGTTTTAATCTTTTGACTCCTTTGGATTTGATGAGTTTACCTTTGAGTGTGCAAGTTGACATGGATGGCAAAAGGAAGGCTAAATTTGTTCCAGATTTTCATGAGAAGTTTCGAGAAAACATTGAGAAGAAAACACAACATTACATGAAGATGGCTAGCAAGGGACGCAAGGAAGTAATCTTTGAGTCTGGAGATTGGGTGTGGTTGCACTTAAGGAAGGAGAGATTTCCTGAGAAAAGGAGATCTAAGCTTTTACCTCATGGAAATGGTCCATTCCAAGTGTTGGAGAGGATTAACAACAATGCCTACAAGCTAGATCTTCCTAGTGAGTATGGTAATGTAAGTGCTTCCTTTAATGTTGCTGACTTGGTTTTTTTTTTTTTTTATAATGATGTAGATTTGAGGACAAATTTTCTTCAAGGGGGAGGAGATGATGCGCCCAAGGTTGATCATGGACTTGAAGATGACCATGGAGAGCATGGAGAGGATGTGCATGGGCTGCATGGAAGCTTGAAGATGTAAGGAGACAATGGAGATGTCGATGGGATTGTTTCAAGACCTAATAAGAAGCCAATTTGATCCATTGAGCTTGCTTGAAGGTCCAATAACAAGATCAAGTGGTAAGAAGTTCAAGGATTCACTCATGGGGTTTATTCGAACTCATCTTGATGATATGAAATCCTTTGAAGATCAATTGAAGACCTTTGGAGATGATATGAGCAAGAAAGCACCAATCGATATCAAGCTCATCACTTTGCTTGCTATCGAAATCTAATTGGACTTGCATAGTTCAATTCGGCCATATGTGGTGTTTAATCTATCTTAGTTTAGCTTATAAATCTGTTTGGATATTATAAGGGTTGGATCTTGTTAATTAAGTCTAATCCTTGTTTGAGTCTGTTTGATTATTTATTTTCCTAGTTGGGCTTGGACTAGTTTTCCTTGTCCTTATTTTAAGTCCAAGCCGCCCCATAGGCATTTATTTTTCCTTACGGTCGAACCCTATACTATATAAAGTTTTCGATCATCCTTTGTAAGACCAAGTTAAGTTCATAATCGGATTTGAGTATTCTCTTTTGTGAGTTTAGCTTCATAGTTCTAGTTTGAACATACTTACGATTTCTTCAATCTTGTAGAGTCCTAGCAAACAATTAGGTAGTGATTACTTAATTGTGAATCTTGTGATCTTAGGTTGTCAATTGCAGGTCTAATTGATCATCTAAGGCCGACGAAATAAGGTTGGATCCATTGTTGAAGATTATCGAGATTTAACAAGAACTAGAAGTTTAGTGATTCAAATTGATCATTGGAAGGTTTTGATGGTGGATTTGATCCAATAACAACTAGATTGTTATCAATAACGTTCCAAAACTGATTTCAATTAGTACGTATACAATAATTTTTTTGGGGCAAGCATATTTACTTTCCTCATTAGAGTAGAAGCACGCGAATTCAAAAAGAGATTCAACATTTTCATTTTTTTGAAAAAGGAACAATCTTTTTCATTTTTTCTTTGTAAAAATAAATTTATTTTGTTCTCTTATCTAGAGTTGGTCAAAGTTGACCCGACTGTGGTACCCAACCCGACTGCCCGAAACCAAACCCAACCCAACTCGATTTGATAAAAAAAGTCAACAAACCCAATCCGCCCAACCCGAAACCAAAACTGACTCAAAATTTTTGGAGTACCCGAATCCAAACGATATGGACCGAAATGACCCAAACCTGATCAACCCGACAGATTAACCCGAAATGACCCGAATTAAAATTAATTATATTTAAATTGTAAAAACTAAAAAATTTAAAATAATTAGCAAACATTATATATTTGATAGTTTTAATCCAATTTTAGTATTTTACAACATCAAATCTCAATCTCATGATATTATTGCTAATTTTTTAGTCTTTGATTAAAAGTTGAAACTATACCATTAATATTGATTATTACAAATAATAGAAATTATTTTATATTTTCTAATTATTTAAATATTTATACTTTAATATAATATATTTCATATAAAAAATCAATGCCAATGAATCTTTCAATTAATACAATATATTTATAAGTTATAAGTTATATAAATTTGAAGAGGTAAATAAAATGGATTAAATTATATTGTGCTGTTATGCAGAGTAGTCCTGAGTGTGTAATGCAGTTTAATCCCCAAATTCTCACATTTGTTCAAATTAGGGTCTGACAGATTTTAATTTGTTTAATTTAAAAGCTTGCATTTTCATAATTTGTTTAATTTAATGTTTAATTAGTTTTAATTTGAAATAATTTACAATTAATTTTCATTAGTTAGTTTAAATTAGTGTTAAAACATATGCATTACATATTTAATTTATGTTAATTTAGAATTTAAACGTTGCGATTAATTTAGTTTAAATATTTAATTTATATATTAGTCAAGGATCATTGAATCAAGTTATTGTTCAATTTGGATTCTTATATAACATATGTATACTATATATATTTGTTTTTTTTTTTGAAAAATAATAAATATTATTAATAATAAGGTAAAAGATTACAACCAAGCAACCAAGTTTGATGTTCTAGAGACACCAAAATTGGCTAAGGAATCAACAAACAAGTTTACCTCCCTAAAGGCATGAACAAAAGAGACACTGCCTAAAATAGAAATCAGATTTGAAAGTCTATTATACTATATATATACTATATATAATATATATAGTATAAATCAGAGACATGACCTAAATATATATACTATATATATTTGTACCGATTAATTAAGACTTAAATCTCTAAGATTGGAATTATCAGTTATATTAATGAAATTTCTTATAACTATTTTATCAAAAATGTTATAAATTGGAAAAGAATTTTTATTAATCCCAAATTATAAGAATAGAAATAAAAATTTATTTAAACTTTTAAAAACGCAAACTTGAATGACTCGAGTCAAATTTGAAACACGAAATGACAAGACTATTCAACCTGAAAAAAATGGACTGTAATGACCCGAACCCGAAAAGACCTGAGATTCAAACCCGAAATTATCCCAACCGTATGACTTGAAACTGAAAATGACCTAACCCAGAATTGACCCGAACCCAAATGACCCGACATTTAAACAATCCGAACCCAACCTAACTCGAAACCGAAAATTAACCGAACCCGTATGATCCACAATTTTCTTAACCTGAAACTAACCCAACTCAAACAACCGAACCCAAATCCAACCCGACCCGCCCATCTGCCAGTTCTACTCTTATCCATAGTTTGAAAAACTGGACAGGACTAGCCGGACCGGTTTTGGGGCATGTTGACCAAATTTAAATTTTAAAATTTGAAAATAGTTTTTGTTTTTGGTGGGATTTGAACCGATGACATTATAAAAAAGGCATTAGCTACTTAACCACTCTACCAACATGTTTTTTTGTCATTGTTATGCAACATATAATATTTATTATATATTAAAGTTTTTTTTAAACCTCAATTGCCTCATTGAACCGATCAGACCGGTTTAATCGACACAGACACCTCTCCGGTTCAACTGCCTGCCCGGTTTTAAAAATCTTGCTCTTATGATCATATATTCCCTTTTTTTGGTACCAAAAAAAAATTCCATTTCTTCTCTTTAAATTATATAAAAAGTGATTTCTCTTCGTCTTGAATCCTTTTTCCTGCAAAGGCTTAAATCCATGAAATTCTTGTTTCCAGATTTATTCCCGCATCTCCTAGTTCGACCTCATTGCAGGTTGAGTTCAACCTTCCAGAGGTTGAAACAGGACATTTATCAGCACTCCTCTAAATAGCCTCAAATTAACTCATTTTTCCTTGGAGTGCCTCTAAGTTGTGCCTAAAACATAAATATGAACAATTTAAGCACCAAGTATATAAGATTAGTCACTTAATAATCAAATAAAATTAACATATGAAATACAAGATAATTGGTGCCTAAAACTAGCTTCAAACCTTCCCCTTCTAAATTCTACTCCCTTGCCTTTTGTTTTACTATTTGCTTGAAATCACCATATCATAAACACAACCTAACCTTCTATTCACCAAATCACCGCCTTTGTTCCCCCATTCCCTTAATCCCTTATAAGAAAAATAAATGAATTATCTGCCTCATTTTGTCTTTGTCATGTTTTCTACCTTTTATTTTGGTTTTCTCTGGTCTAGTTTGTGGAAAATTTGGTGGAGGTTTTGCTTTATGTAATCCTTTTTTGGGTTTTGATGCGCCAAGGGCTTATCATGGACCTGAAGAACACAATGGAGATCATGGCAAGGATGATCAGGGGTTGCAAGGAAGCCTGGACAAGCTTAAAGGAGAGAATGGAATCACAATTCACCAAGAAGATGCCATTAAGATGCCATTTGATCCTTTGAAGATGCCTTTAGGTCCGATGACTAGAGCAAGAGCTAAGAAGTTCAAAGATGCATCAACAAGCCTTGTTCGAACTCATCTTGAAGACTTGAAGACCATTTAAGATATTTGGAGGAAGAATATTCCAATCGATTCTATGTCTACAACAATCGATTGTAGGAATATTCCAATCGATTCCAAGTTATGCACCTTACTTGAAATCGATGAACCTTAAGCCTTTCATTGTGCCATATGGGACTTAATTCTATCTTAGATTAGTTAATTATATAGTGTGGACCTTGTTTAGGGTTGGGCCTTGTTTAATTAAGTCCAATCCTTAGCTATTTTCCTATTGGTTGTATTTTTGGATATGATGCACCCAAGGCTTATCATGGAAGGAATTATGCACCAAGGACTTATTATGGACTTGAAGACAAGCATGGAGAGCATGGAAAGGACGTGCAAGGGATGCAAGGAAGCATGGAGATGTATGAAGATCATTGAGATATCGTTGTGCATGTTCCAAGCACCAAAAAGATGATATTCGATCCATTGAAGATGCCTAATAGTCCGATGACAAGAGCAAGAGCTAAGAGATTCAAGGATGCACTCATGGGCCTTGTTCGAACTCATCTTGAAGACTTGAAGACCATTGAAGTTCAATTGAAGAGCTTTGGTGATGATTTGGGCAAGAAATTACAAATCAATTACAAGTTCATCACATTGCTTGCTATTGATTCTAGATGGCCGGATTGACATCATGGCATGAGCCCATTATCATTAGTTATCTTTGTTTGGGCTTAACCCTATCACTATATAAGGCCACCAATATCTCTTGTAAAAGTTGAAGTTGAGTTGATTAATAAAGTTGAGGATTATTTTCCCAAATTGATTATCTTAGCTTCATTGTTCTAGTTTGAGCAAACTTAGGGTTCTTCAATCTTGTAGAGTCCTAGCAAACAATTAAGTTGTGATTGCTTGGTTGTTTGTGAAACTTGTGATCTTAGGTGTTCATTGTTCTAGTTTGAGCAAACTTAGGGTTCTTCAATCTTGTAGAGTCCTAGCAAACAATTAAGTTGTGATTGCTTGGTTGTTTGTGAAACTTGTGATCTTAGGTGTTCAAGTGCAGGTCGACTTGGAGGTCTAAGGCCGACGAACGAAGGAAGATTTATCAAGTGAAGATTGTCGACATACACATCTAGAAGTTTGGTGATTCAAGTTGATCTTAGGCGGGTCTCTAAGGTGGATTTGAACCAATTACAACTAGATTCGTATCAATTGGTAATCAGAGCTTAGGTTTATCATCTTCAATCGGTAAATCTATCTTTTTACTCATCATTCATCCCATCGATTTCACCAACATTCATATCGCACCACCCTTCTTGAAAAATTCAAAAATTCAGAAACTTCAAATATTCATAGCCGATTCATCTTGCATCGTTTTACTTTGAAATTTCAGATTTGAGTTCCTCATAACTAATAGTTATATCGAAAAATTTCAGATTTGTTCTGGATTCGTTTGAGCTCGGAAAGCTGTGAAATTTGAGCTTTAGACTTGTTTTGGTGTGATCTTTCTGGGAAAAATATTGAAAAAAATCAAAAAAATCTGTGCTGTAATCGATATTTTTCAGGAACTAGGGTTTTAGTTTGGGAAATTTGGGAATTAGGGTTTTCTTGTGCAATTGATCTAATTAGTTGCAATAATCCTAATTGTTTGTGTAATTGGATCCTTGGATTGCTTTTGCTGTTAATTGTGATTTGATTTGATGAATTTCAGGTTACAAACCCTATTGGATTCAAGTGGTATAAAATAGGAGACAAGTGGTACTAGGGTTTATGCTAATCGATTGATATTGTGATTGTGCTTGAATTGAGTTTTTGTGCAGCAACTTTGGAGAAGAATTTCGACATAAGGAGCTTGCATTAAGTGGTTTGGTTTGGTTTAAGATCACTTTTCTTTTGATTCACAAATAACTTTGCTACTAATTGTTTGTTCCTCAAGTAGGTCACGAGAAGAGAGGAGTGCTCTAGGAGTTGCTCTTATTAGGCCTATTGAAGCTAGTAAAAGGCAAATCTTGTGAGATCATTAAGAGAGTAGTGGACCGCCAATCCATAGGACTTGAGTACAAACACGAGAGCACAAGTCAAAGGTATAAGCACACACACACTTGTGAGGAATTTTACTACTAATTTTTGTTCTTTTTGTAGGTACCATGGAAAATCAACAAGCAAACACTAATGCCACGCTACAACAAATACTTAAACAAATTGGCACCATGTGTATTAGTTTGGGTGATAGGAGAACTTTGAGAGCCTATGTGAAAGGGGATGTTCATAGGGAGAGTTTGTTTCACACTAGGATGTATGCGAATGGGAAGCCTAGTAGTGTGATTATAGATGGGAAGAGTTGTAAAAACATAGTTAGTGATTATTTGGTGAAAGAGTTACAACTACCTGATGCGCCAAGGGCTTATCATGGCTTAGAAGGACACATTGGAGCCAATGAAGATCAAGGAGATGTCATCGATGCTAACTTGAAGGAGCATGGAGTTGGAGGCGCGAGTGACCGGCCATGCGACTTGGAGAAGACCGGCCAACACCGACCACGCGACTCGGAGATGCCCGGCTATCACCGCCACGCGACATGGATATGTCCGGCCACAACCGGCCATCGCTTGGCGCACCAACCGGCCACAACCGGACATCGATAGGGCCATCCGGACAAGACCGACCTTTTGATCCTTTAGCCATTCCGCAAGGTCCAATGACTAGGGCTTGGGCTAAAAGGTTCAAGGAAGCTTTATTGGACTTTGTAAGATCTCATCTTGGAGGTTTAGAGTCCATTGAAGAACATTTGGAAGGCATTGAAGTCGACATCACCAAGAATATTCCCATCGATTCCAAGGTGTTTACCTTACTTGAAATCGATGAGCATTAGGCTTTGGTATTGTGTAATTCGGCCTCATGGGCCTTTATTCTATCTTAGATTAGTTATTTATTTAGTTTAGAAGACATTGGGTTGGGCCTTGTTTGACTAAGTCCAATCCTTGCTTAATTAAATTATGTATTTACTTTTCCTAGTAGGACAAGGAGTAGGCTATTTCCTTGTTCCTTCCTTTATGTAATGTTTTCCTTTTAGTTTTAGGAGAAGGGTTATGCGTCCCCTACTAGTATATAAAGGGACCATTCCCCTCTTGAAAACACAAGTCAAGTTAATCAATAAAGTTGAGAGGTTTATACCCAAATCGATTTCTTTGGCTTCATTGTTCTAGTTTGAGCAAACTTAGGGTTCTTCAATCTTGTAGAGTCCTAGCAAACAATTAAGTTGTGATTGCTTGGTTGTTTGTGAATCTTGTGATCTTAGGTGTTCAAGTGCAGGTCGACTTGGAGGTCTAAGGCCGACGAACGAAGGAAGATTTATCAAGTGAAGATTGTCGACATACACATCTAGAAGTTTGGTGATTCAAGTTGATCTTAGGCGGGTCTCTAAGGTGGATTTGAACCAATTACAACTAGATTCGTATCAATTGTTAATCAGAGCTTAGGTTTATCATCTTCAATCGGTAAATCTATCTTTTTACTCATCTTTCATCCCATCGATTTCACCCACACTCATATCGCACCACCCTTCTTGAAAAATTCAAAAATTCAGAAACTTCAAAAATTCATAGCCGATTTATCTTGCATCGTTTTACTTTGAAATTTCAGATTTGAGTCCCTCATAACTAGTAGTTATATCGAAAAATAAAAAAAATAAAATAAAATAAAAAAAATTTTCGACCAGAATTTTGAAAAAAATCAAAAAAATCTGTGCTGTTATCGATTTTTTCCAGGAACTAGGGTTCTTAGTTTGGGAAATTTGGGGATTAGGGTTTTCTTGTGCAATTGATCTAATTAGTTGCAATTAACTCTAATTGTTTGTGTAATTGAGATCCTTGGATTGCTTTTGCTGTGAATTGTGATTTAATTTGAAGAATTTCAGGTCATAAACCCTATTGGAGACAAGTGGTACAAAATTGGAATTAAGTGGTACTAGGGTTTTCTAATCGACTTGATATTGATTGTGCTTGATTGAGTTTTTGTGCAGCAACTTTGGAGAAGAATTTCGACATAAGGAGCTTGCATTAAGTGGTTTGGTTTGGTTTAAGATCACTTTTCTTTTGATTCACAAATAACTTTGCTACTAATTGTTTGTTCCTCAAGTAGGTCACGAGAAGAAAGGAGTGCTCTAGGAGTTGCTCTTATTAGGCCTATTGAAGCTAGTAAAAGGCAAATCTTGTGAGATCATTAAGAGAGTAGTGGACCGCCAATCCATAGGACTTGAGTACAAACACGAGAGCACAAGTCAAAGGTATAAGCACACACACACTTGTGAGGATTTTTATTACTAACTTTTGTTCTTTTTGTAGATACAATGGGAGATAGACAAGAAGAGCAAAATCAAGGAGAGAATACAAATGCCATGTTGCAACAAATCATACAACAACTTGGTACCATGACAACAAGATTGGAGGTATTAGAAACTCGAAATCCACAAGCTCAACAAGGAGCTAATGCCGCAATCAACAATGAGGATCATCCTCCACCACCGAGGCAAATTGCTAGAATCGATCCCATGGAGAGACTAAGGCAACAAGAACTTGGTGGACAAGCTCACAATGAAAACATGCGGCCTAGGAGAGGAATTGAAAGAGAGGAGCCTAAGGACAACATCAAATACAAAATCCCTAAATTCAATGGGAGAGGGTCTCCAGCCGATTACTTGGAGTGGGAGTCGAAATTGGATATGCCGAGCCAAAGAAGGTACAAATTGCTACTCTTGAATTCACGGAGAATGCTTTGAATTGGTGGAATCAATTAGTGCAAACAAGAAGAAGAAACTTGGAAGGGCCGATCAACACTTGGTTGGGTCTAAAGAGTTATATGAGGAAGAGGTTTGTTCCAAGCTTTTACACTAATGAACTCTACCAAGAGTTGCAATCTTTGAGGCAAGGAACTAGGAGTGTTGATGAATACTACTCCGAGATGATGTTGTTGATGTCAAGGGCCGAGATCGATGAAGCTCCACAAGCTACTATAGCTAGATTCTTGGCGGGATTGAATAGAGAAATTCATGATATCGTGGAGATGTAACAACACTATGAGGTTGAGGAATTGCTTCAACATGCCTTGAAGGCCGTAAGCCAAATAAAAAGGAATAAGAAGAGCTTTACATCATCATCATCAAGCTCATGGAAAACTCCAATCAAGAAGGATGACAAGTCATCCAAGGAAAAGGAGTCTGCGCAAAAGGTTATGACCCCTTAAACCGATTCTAAATCTTCATCTAGCTCATCTTCTAAAAGCTATGTAAAGTGTTTCAAGTGTCAAGGATATGGACACTTTGCAAGAGATTGCGTTAACAAGAAGGTCATGCTTACTAATGACAATGGCGAGATTGTAAGTGAAGATGAATATATTGCGCTTGGATCAAGTGGTGATGGAGATGATGAAGAAGATGCGCATGACGATAGTGATGATGGTGACGGTTTTGCACTTAGAAGTTTAGTTTGTCTAGGAGAACTTTGAGTGCTTATGTGAAAGATGATGTGAACAACCAAAGGGAGAACTTGTTTCATACTAGGATATATGCGAATGGAAAGCCTAGTAGTGTGATTATTGATGGTGGGAGTTGTACAAACATATCTAGTGTTTATTTGGTGAAGGAGATGCAATTACCCACTACAAGACACCCTAAGCCTTATAGTTTGGGTTGGATCAACGTATAAGGAGGAAATTAGGGTTAACAAACAAGTTTTAGTTTCTCTTTGTTTGGGCAGGTACAAAGGAGATGTATTGTGCGATATCTTACCCATGCAAGCATGCCATGTACTACTTGGACGACCATGGCAATATGACAACAAAGTTCAACATGATGGTGAGACGAACCAATATACTCTCATGTGTGGTAAGAAGCCCTTTACTTTTATTCCGTTATCACCTCAAGAGGCTTTAAAAGATCAATTGAAATTGAAAGAGGATTTTGCTAAGCTAGATTCGGAATTTAGGGCTAAAGAGAAGACTAATCATGCTAATTTAGATAAGAATTGCGATATAGTCAAGCATGCTAGTTCTAAAAAGGTTAATAAGGAGTGTATGTTAGCTACTAAGAGTGAGATTAAAGAAGCCTTGAAATGATAATTCTGTTTTGATCTTGCTTTTGCTTAAATATACACTTGTGAGCACTAACCACTTGGAAAGCGAGCTTCCAAGCAACATTGTTTCTCTTGAGTGATTATGTAGATGTGTTTCCTGAGGATATTCCTAGTGGTTTACCACCAATTAGGGGGATTGAACATCAAATCGACTTCATCCCTGGGGCGCAAATTCCAAATAAGCCAGCTTATAGGACAAATCCTGATGAAACAAAGGAATTAGAGAAGCAAGTTGGAGATCTACTTCGCAAAAGGGTTCGTGCGTGAGAGCCTTTCTCCATGTGCCGTTCCTGTGTTGCTTGTTCCTAAGAAAGATGGGACTTGGAGAATGTGTGTCGATTGTAGGGCAATAAACAACATCACGGTAAAGTATCGTCACCCTATTCCTAGATTAGATGATATGCTTGATGAATTGCATGGTGCTTGCTTATTTTCTAAGATTGATCTTAAGAGTGGCTATCATCAAATTCGCATGAAAGAGGGTGATGAATGGAAAACTGCCTTTAAAACTAAATTAGGGTTGTATGAATGGTTAGTTATGCCTTTTGGATTGACTAATGCACCTAGTACATTCATGCGATTAATGAATCATGTTTTAAGAGCTTTTATTGGCAAGTTTGTTGTTGTTTATTTTGATGATATACTTGTGTATAGCCGAAACCTAGATGAGCATGTTAGGCATCTAAGATGTGTGTTAGATGTACTTAGGGTTGAGAAATTGTATGCTAACCTTAAGAAGTGCACCTTTTGCACAAACAAGCTTGTTTTTCTTGGTTTTGTGGTTTCATTGCAAGGTATAGAAGTTGATGAGGAAAAGATCAAGGCAATCAAAGATTGGCCAACTCCCACCAACGTTGGACAAGTGAGATCTTTTCATGGACTAGCCGGATTCTATAGGAGGTTTGTTAAGGACTTTAACACCTTAGCCGCCCCTATTACAAGCGTTATGAAGAAGAATGCACCATTCAAGTGGGGAGATGAACAACAAGAAGCATTTGAGACGTTGAAGGATAAACTAACTAATGCTCCTTTGCTTGTTTTACCTAACTTTAACAATACTTTTGAGATTGAATGTGATGCATCAGGGGTTGGAATTGGAGCTGTTTTAATGCAAGGTGGGAAGCCCGTCGCATACTTTAGTGAGAAATTGATGGGGCTGCATTGAACTGATCCAACCTATGATAAAGAGTTGTATGCTCTTGTGA
>AWWV01008156.1:0-39188 GCA_001974805.1 Corchorus capsularis
TTTAATTTTTGCAATCGTAATTAAACTTTCATTACAAAATAATATTCATTCCTTATCAAGTTTGCTGCTAACTAAAATTCAAATATCATGTGATTAATGAATTATTCATAAATAAATTATAGCTTTTTAATATTTACTTTAAAATTTGAACAAATCCCAGTGCAACGCACGGGTTCTAACCTAGTTATTCTCTAAAAAAAAGGAATGTGATTTCAGATTTTGACAAATGCATCCTTTTAAGTCTTAAGAGTCTTGTACGTAAAAGAATGGTGAAAGTTTAATTCATCAAGTGATAGTTTTGCCTAAGATTTACTAATTACCTAATTAATTAGGTGCATATATGATTTAAGGAGAAGACAAACATAAGAATTCAGATAATCTAACCTAACTTGGTGACTAATCATAAATCAACAAGCAATAATAAACAATAACAAATGGTAGAAAAAGGATTTGCTCATATATATTTACAGCCAGACATATTTCAAACATTAGTGCTTGAAATTCAGTTAGCAAAACAAAGAATGGCAATGGAGGTGAAGGAAATGCTGTTCGTGAACACACGAGATGGGGATAATAATTTTTTTTTTCTAATTAAATTTTATTGTCTCCCTCAGTACTGACATGGTTTTTCCATGTCACCGTTAGTCACTTTCTTTACGGAGAGGGCAATGAACCTCCAAAATAAGACTTCAAAGGGATAAAATATTCACAATAAAACTATAAGGGGTAAAATGTCCAAACCGTACAAGCTGACGGGGCAAAAGGGTCATTTAGCCTTTTTTCCCCTATTACTTTTGTATTTTTGTTGTTTAACTAAGGTCAAAGTATTTGGCCAAAAAAAAAACTAAGGTCAAAGTAATATGAAAAAAAAAACT
Organism: Corchorus capsularis; assembly: GCA_001974805.1. Lineage (NCBI taxonomy): Eukaryota > Viridiplantae > Streptophyta > Magnoliopsida > Malvales > Malvaceae > Corchorus > Corchorus capsularis. The sequence continues at coordinate 876 of AWWV01008156.1, forward strand.
AAGGTGAAATTAAAATTGATTAGGGAACATCATCTTAATATGGATTGTTAATCATCCTATTATATTTAAGGAATTTATACATAATACACCGTCAGTGGATTTTAGCAGACTACACATGCGACCGGGGGTTAAGGGTTGACATGTGTCCTTTAGGGAATAGTTTTAAATTTTAAAAACAACTCCTCAGTCCAATTGTGGAGTCCAAAATTTACACGATCAGTGTATCAAGTAATTATCCTATATTTAAACCCTTTAATTAACTCAATTAATTAGCCTAAAATTGACGAGTCAATATGCATATATATGTGTTATTAGGCGGCCATAATAATAATATATCAAGAAGTCAAAGATAATAACTCAAAAATACTATTGGACTTGGGGTGGTGATTGGTGACAAATCAAAAATCTACAACCATACACAATTTTATCAAGGGAACCAAATAATCAACAGCAAATTAAAGGCTAGAAACTGTATAAATAGGGTAACTTGTTGATAATGCCTCCAAACATACATTTCAAAGTTCAAACATATATAAGTGCTTGAGTTCTAAGTATAAAAACAGCTTAATTTTAGAATTTAAATTGCAAAACAAAGGAGAAAAAAAATGGCAATGGAGGTGAATAAAATGTTGTTTATGAACAAAGGAGATGGAGAAAATAGTTATGTCAAGAATGCTGCATTATATACGGTATCCTTGATAAATCCAATTTCCAAATACCCTTTTCTTTTAATTTCTTTCTCTTTGCAAATTAACTTAAATATTAGAAAAAAAGTTTGATTTTTGTTGTCTTTGAATGCAGCTAAGGGTTGCAGCTGTGACTCAAGCAATGCTTTACAATACAGTTCAATCTTTCATCCGGGAAAATTGTTCAAGTCAATTTGAAGTTTTCAATGTGGCTGAATTGGGTTGTTCTTCAAGTCCAACCACTTTCGCTGTAATGTCAACAGTGATTGAGAGTACAGTCAAAAATTGCACTGAACTGGGATTCCAAACCCCAGAAATCCAATTTTACTTGAATGATTTGGTGGGGAATGATTTTAACACTCTTTTCAAAGGGTTATCTTCCATTCAAGAAAAATTTAAGAATGTTTCAAGTTTTGCTATGGGTGCTCCTGGTTCCTTCTATGGCAGGCTTTTCCCTAGGAACTCCATTCATCTCCTGCATTCCTCTTATAGTGTACATTGGCTCTCCAAGGTAATAAAGTTGCTGCTGATTCTCTAATGTTGAAATTAATTAATTTGATTTTATTTTTGTTACATAAGATGCCGACAATCGTTTGCTAAACTCTATAAACAGCAGCACTATTAGCGTCCCAATATACTTGTGATATTAATTCATGAAAGTAGCTTATATATACCACTATATATAATTTTCGTATCCTATCAAAATTTACTAAAAGTCCCAAAATACTTTACACCAGGATTGAGATAACTAACCCATCTTTTGTTTTTTCTCATATATGTTTTTAAGAGTTGCAACATGCCTATTTTAAAGTCCAGATTCAGAAGGCCTCTTCACATATAAATCCAAAGCCAAATTGAAGAAATGTCTGTAGCGCAAGCGAAAGCTAACACACTTATATGTTATTAATGGGCTACTTTAATTATAAGAGACCCGGTATGATGGATGTTGGGATAAGCAATTTAAGTTATAGTGTTTCAGTACAAATAAAGAGTTAGACTCTCCCATTTCTCTTCATAACATTACATAGAACTTGATAGGATATATAGGTCTCTTGATAAGACTTTTGTTTTCTCATTCATCTCAAGGAAAGGGGGAAATCAAGAAACCATTTTGTTTTAATTTCCATACAAGTTATTTTCTTAAATTAATTGCTAGTGCTAGATAAAAGAAAGGGAATTTTTCTAACCATCTCAAATTATATGAAATTGGTATAGTCGGGGTTGATTTTCGCGATAAAAACTCCTACCATTAAGGTTAAATTCATATTTTCATGAAAGCTTAATTAAAAGAAATATGCTAACATCTAGAAACCCATATGATTAAAGGTACCAAAATTGACAAGTGAAGGAGGGTTACCACTGAACAAAGGGAAGATTTACATATCAAAAACCAGCCTTCCTGTAGTTATCAAAGCATACCTTTCTCAATTTCAAGAAGACTTCCTTTCGTTCTTGAAATGTCGATCCTCGGAGATGGTATCTAATGGTCGCATGGTCTTGATCATTCATGGACGTGAATCCGAAGATCCCACCGCAGATACAGACCACAACTACTACTGGGAAGTTCTAGGCAATGCTATTTCCTACATGGTTTCACAGGTAAAATTAAATTCCCAAATTTGCACTTGCACATGTCCATTTAACTTCTTCCTTTTTTTTAATTTATTTATAAACCTCAAATTCTTGTTATATATAGGGACTAATTGATGAAGAGAAATTGGACTCTTTCAACATACCTTACTACATTGCCTCGAAGGACGAAATTGAAGATTTAGTGAAGAAAGAAGGTTCATTTATAACTGAGTTTATTGACTTGATTGCAATAAACACTTTAGACATAACACGATCCACCCCAGAATCCAGAGCTAACCTTATCAGATCAATCACAGAGTCGATTATTTCAACCCAATTTGGAGAAGAGATAATGGACAAGTTATATGATAAGGTGACAGAGATTATAGTTGAGGATTCCAAGCTTGGAAAAGAAGTAACCAAGCGAGTTAGCATTGTTGCTGTACTCAAAAAGATTAAATAATTATATCTCACCTTTCTGCTTGCTAGTTTATGAAACAATTAATTAATCAATGTCTGCTAAGCTCGTAGCTTAACTTAATCTCTTAAATAAGTTGTCCTTTGAGTGGTTATTACCATGGAAAATACTGCTGAAAAGACATATATAAGCATTTCTGATTACAGATTTGAATGTAATTGATGCTTAGACTCTTATTTCAACGAAAGATTCGTAGTATTAGCTTTGATTTCAGTTGATTAATTTTGAAGAGAAACTAGCTTGATATAGACAACTAACTCCTAATTATATTCACAGTGATGTCAACAATGAAAGAGAGTATAGTGGGAAGATCATGCAATAAATTGTAATGGCATGTCCAAAAAATCCAGCTGAAGAACATCGGAGCAATCAAGTTCCAAAGGCTCTTTCGCTTGAAAAGGCCAATTTCTTGGCTTTACCTATGTTGCAAGTGTGACATAACTTAGAAAAAATAATTGACTGAAAAGAAATAGAACTATCGTTTAATTTATAAAGCTCGAAGAACAATTCTAATGGAAGCGTGTCCGAGACAAGCATGGCATGTACTGAAGCTAGCGAGGTTGGCACGAATGGGAGACTTGTTGAAGTAGATTGGATACAGGTCGTTTTCACTCCGGCCTCTAAAGAGCACCTCTCTTGTGGGCATATCCTTCACATGGTAAGAAAATAATTCCAAATAAACATATTATTATGTTTATATGGGAAACCTATATTCTTCATCTCTTTACACAATCGTGTACGAAATTATATAGAAGTCATACAATTGTGTACAAAAGTTACTCCATTTTTTTCTTTTCTCAAATGAATTTTTTTTTGGTATCCCATCCGGTATCCAAGGCTTTGCCCTGACTAATTCGGATTTGACCCGCGTCGCGCACCTGATTATGGTGGGTGAGTCTCCCATTTTTTTCTTTTCTCAAATGAATTTTTTAATGAAAGAAAGAAATTAAGTATTTGGTATTAATATCTATATACTAGATATTATTCCTGCGCATCCGTGTCAGGTTTTTATTTTTATTTCAATAGTTGAAAAAATAAACTTTAAGAAGAAAAATGTGACATGCAAAAAGATTTTTAATTATGAAATGAGAGAAAACATTAAATAAAAGGAAAGTCATTAATTCAATATTATCATAATACTATATTTTGGGTGAATGAAAATATTTATTGTAAAATCAATTTACCCAACCAATCAATTTTGGACAAATGTCAGAAGGAGAAAAGTCAAATGCTGAGCATACAGCAGTTTGGGGATAACTTTATGGGTAATTATTTGATACACCGGCGGTGTAAATTTTGGACTCGACAAGTGGGTTGTGAAGTTGACACATCTCCATTTTCTGAATTAATTAAATTTTAAATATTTATTCAATCTAGTCCCCAGGGGACACATGTCACCCTTCAAGACCCGCTTGTGCAATCTATTAAACTCCACCGTCGGTGTATCATATATGAACCTAACTTTAATATATAGGTATAGATTTTATTATTTTTCACTAATATTTAGTGAAATTTCAAGTAAAGTAAATTCTTTTGTTTTAAATTAAGCATTTAATTATGATCCTTTTTTTTAAGCCTAGCTAATTAGGAGAACAATTAAGCTTAGGTCTATTAATCTATTGTATGGTTTTGCGTTTTTCTTTTTGGCATCAAGAAAGGAACTTTTATTAATGAAGAAACTATAAACAACAGAACATCAATAGTAAAAAAACCAAGAAAATACAGAGTAAAGCTAGCTAAACTCAATTTTCTTGGCTCACAAAACAAGCTAATGAGGAGCAGGAACACCATCACAGCTCCAAATTCCAACCAGAGAGGATGGTGGGTGCTGTCTCCAGTCAGCACAGCTCATCCCCTTCCGAGACTGTTGAGCGAACCAGTCCGCACCCTTGTTGGCTCTGCGAGAAACCTGCTGAACATTCTTGTTTTCAATACTATTCACCAATACTCGTATATCCTGAACTATAGCACCAATCGACGAATTCTGTACTCCACTTTGTATAGTATTCACATCATTAGTCAGTAAAAAAGAGTCTGATTCAAAACAAACTTTATCATACCCTCTTGAAACCGCAATTTTTGCTGCCTCTCTTAATGCCAGAGCTTCGGTAGCTAATGCATCTGTTGCCTTAACTGGAGAAGAAAAAGCATCAACCACATTACCTTCATCATCCATTATAACAATTCCAATACCAGCAGCTGATGATTTCTTGCAAAAAGAACCATCGCAGTTAATTTTTATCCAACCAGTAGGAGGCTTAGTCCATAAATGTTGCTCCTCAAAACTACATGGTACCACTCCTTTCAACTGATTCTTAGACCTCAGATTTACAAATTCTCTAACAGCACTCTGTATTCTATATACAATTCCACCAGGGTCAATTTCCTTCTGTCTATACACAAACTCACAGCGGGCTTTCCAAAGAATCCAACAGCAAAAAGCTACTAAAGTCATAAAATACTCAGCATGATCAGATTCTTTTACTCTATTCCAAGTATTAATCAACCACTGATCCAAAGTAGTAACACTCTGTTTATCAATTGAAATATCACAAATAGCATGCCAAATAGGTCTAGTCCACTCACAAGTCAGAAGAATATGTTCAACAGATTCACAATCAACTTTGCATATTGGCAAATTGCATTATCTGCACAATGCCTTTTATACAGTCCCAACAAGGTTGGTGCTGCATTCCTACAAGCTCTCCACAAAAAAACTTTAATTTTAGGAAGGCATTCAATATTCCATATCAAACTCCATGTATTCTTATCTATAATATGGGAACTAGATGCTTTGTGTACCTGCGTTGACTGATTGCTATCATTTCTGATGGCATAGTATCCCGATCTAACTGTATATCTACCATTCTTTGTGTGAGGCCAAGTCCTTCTGTCTGCTCTATCAAAAATTCCCAAAGGAATTTGTCCTATAGCTTGCTGAGTTTCCATAGAAGGCCATCGCTCAATATTCTCTAAATTCCAAGACCTGGTGTCTTTATCAATTAATTCAGTCACCATTTGTGGAATTGGATCTGTTGTTTCAGGCATTTCAAGACTATCATTCCCAGGTATCCATTTATCTCTCTATATATGCACACTTTCACCATTCCCAATTTGCCAAGAAAGATGTTTCTAAATAAAATCTCTCCCAATTATTAAACTACTCCAAGTCCAAGAAGCTCGGGCCCCTCTTTTAGCTGACATAATATCTGTATTGGGGGAATAAATTCCTTTTAGGACTCTCGCCCATAGAGCATCTGGATTCTCTATAAACCTCCAAATCTGTTTTGCCAGTAAAGCTTTATTAAAGGCTTCCAAGTCTTTGAAGCCTAAGCCTCCTTCCTTTTTGGGTAAAGTCAGAATCTCCCAACCGCTCCAATGGATCTTCCTTTCTCCATGTTGTTGCCCCCACCAAAAATTAGCCACCAAAGAGTTAATGTATGGTTTTGCGTTTAGCGTGTGCTTTATCCAAAATAGTAGTAGTAATTAAGAACCTATTGATATATATGTTCGGCCAAAAAAAAAAAATTAAGAACCTATTGATGCAAGAAAAGTACAAAGAGTTCATGGGATAGGCGAGGTGGTGAATTAGTAATTGAGTAGTTAGCAAAAGATCTAATTAAGTGATATTTACATAAATTGATGATTTGAACTTTTTTTGTACATAGATGACAAATCATTTCTTATTATAAGCTTACACTAAGTAAAATAATTATTTTCTAAAAAAGGAATGTGATTTCCATTTTTGACAAATGCCTCCTTTTAAGTCTTAAGAGTCTTGTACGTAAAAGTATGGTGAAAGTTTGATTCATCAAGTAATAGTTTTGCCTAAGATTTACTAATTACCTAATTAATTAGGTGCATATATGACAAACATATGAATTCAAATAATATAACTTGGTGACTAATCATAAATCAACAAACAATAAACATTAATAACAAATGGTAGAAAAGGGATTTGCTTATATATATCTACAGCCAGACATATTTCAAACATTAGTGCTTAAAATTCAGTTAGCAAAACAAAGAATGGCAATGGAGGTGAAGGAAATGCTGTTCATGAACAAAGGAGATGGAGAAAATAGCTACGTCAAAAATGCTGCATATACGGTATCCTTGATAAATCCGATTTCTGAATATCCTTTTCTTTTAATTTTTTTTCCTTTTGCACAGTAACTTAATTAGAAAAAAGAGTTTGATTTTGGTTGTCTTTGAATGCAGCCAAGGGTTGCAGCCGTGACTCAAGCAATACTTTACAATACAGTTCAATCTTTCATCCGGAAAAATTGTTCTAGTCAATTTGAAGTTCTCAATGTGGCTGATTTGGGGTGTGCTGCAGGTCCAAACATTTTTACAGTAATGTCAACGGTGATTGAGAGCACAGTCAAGAATTGTAGGGAATTGGGATTCCAAACCCCAGAAATCCAATTTTACTTGAATGATTTGGTGGGGAATGATTTTAACACTCTTTTCAAAGGGTTATATGCCATTCAAGAAAAATTTAAGAATGTTTCAAGTTTTGCAATGGGTGCTCCTGGTTCCTTCTATGGCAGGCTTTTCCCTAGAAACTCCATTCATCTCTTGCATTCCTCTTATAGTGTACATTGGCTCTCCAAGGTAATAAAGTTGCTCCTGATTCTCTAATGTTAAAATTAATTAATTTGATTTTTTAGCTAAGCTCTACAAACGGTAACACTATTAGCGTCGCAATATACTTGATAATAAATTAATAATTCATGAACGTGACTTATATATACTTCTCAGGTTTGAGATAACTAATCTATAGTGTTTCAGCAATTAAAGTTATAGTGTTTCAGTATAAATAAAGAGTTAGACCCTCCCATTTTTCTTCATAACATTACATAGAATTTGATAGGATATATAGGTCTCTTGATAAGTCTTTTGTTTTCTCATCCATCTCAAGGAAAAGGAAAGGGGGAAATCAAGAAACGATTTTGTTTTCCATACAAGTTATTTTCTTCATTTAATTGCCAGTGCTATATAAAATAAAGGGAATTTTTCTAACCGTCTCAAATTATATGAAATTGGTATAGTTGGGGTTGATTTTCGTGATAAAAATCCTACCATTAAAAGGTTAAATTCATATTTTCATGAAAGCTTAATAGAAATATGCTAACATCTAGAAACCCATATGATAAAAGGTACCAAAATTGACAAGTGAAGGAGGGTTACCACTAAACAAAGGGAAGATTTACATATCAAAAACCAGCCTTCCTGCAGTTATCAAAGCATTCCTTTCTCAATTTCAAGAAGACTTCCTTTCGTTCTTGAAATATCGATCCTCAGAGATGGTATCTAATGGCCGCATGGTCTTGATCATTCATGGACGTGAATCCGAAGATCCCACCACAGATAGAGACCACAACTACAACTGGGAAGTTTTAGGCAATGCTATTTCCTGCATGGTTTCACAGGTAATATTAAATTCCCAAATTTTCACATGTACATTCAACTTTTTTTTATAATTAATCTCAAATTCTTTGTTATATATATAGGGACTAATTGATGAAGAGAAATTGGACTCTTTCAATGTACCTTACTACATTGCCTCGAAAGACGAAATTGAAGATTTAGTGAAGAAAGAAGGTTCTTTTACGACTGAGTTTATTGACTTGATTGCAATAAACACTTTGGATATAACACCAGAATCCAGAGCTAAAACCATCAGATCATTTACAGAGTCAATTATTTCAACCCAATTTGAAGAAGAGATAATGGACAAGTTATATGATAAGGTGACAGAGATTATAGCTGAGGATTCCAAGCTTGGAAAAGAAGTAACCAAGCGAGTTAGCATTGTTGCTGTACTCAAAAAGATTAAATAATTATATCTCACATTTCTGCTTGCTAGTTTACGAAATAATTAGTAATAATCAATGTCTGCTAAGCTTGTAGCTTGTTGCGGGCGCCAAATCGTTGTCGGGGGCCGGTTGGTGGAGCAAATCGTTGCCGGAAACCGATTGTAGAAGCTCCAATGAGTACCTGAAAGCACTAGGGAGAGCATCAAGAGTGGCGAGGCTTTGGGCTTGTACGGGTCGCACGCTTGAAGTCACGTGTGGAGCGCCAACCGGTTGGCTCTGGGCCTTTGGGCCTTGAAGAGGATTGGGCTGAACGACAATGCCATGGCCTTTGGGCTTTGATGCAGCTTGTGTCGGAAGACGGTTGGTGGAGCTCCGATGAGTACCTAAAAGCACTAGGGAGAGCATCAAGAGTGGCAGGGCTTTGGGCTTGTACGGGTCACACGCTTGAGGTCACGTATGGAGCGCCAGCTGGTTGGCTCTGGGCCTTGAAGAGGATTGGGCCGAACGGCAAAGCCATGGCCTTTGGGCTTTTATGTAGCTTGTGCCGAACGACAAAGGCATGTTCCTTGGACCTTCAGACCTCAAGGGCTGTCTAATGACAGGTTTGGTCATTGTGTCATGTTCAACATAGCTTAACTTAATCTCTTAAATAAGTTGTTAGTGGTTATTATCCAACGTGGCTCATATATACCTAGGGATGGCAGTGGTGTGGTTTTTTGCGGATATCCGATTCGTTTAAAACCGTTTAAAATCCGAAACCGTTTAATAAACGGTTTTGGAGCGGTTTTGGATAGTTGAAGCACTATCCGTCGCGGTTTTGGAGCGGTTTCGGTTTTAGGGTCTTGGATAGCGGATATCCGCATAAAAACCGATTATAATTTACTAGTGGTTTTGGATAGCGGATATCCGCATAAAAACTGTATAAAATCCATTTAAGACATAAAATTAGGCTAATTTGGCGGTTTTGGATTCGGATTCGGTTTTTAGATGGTTATCCGCTTAATAAATGGTTTTGCGGTGCGGATTTGGATATTGTTAAACGGTTTCGGTGCGGATTTGGTTTTTAGGTCTAAAATTTTAAGCGGTTTTTAAGCGGATTTGGATAATGGATAGTTAAACGGTTTCGGTTTTGGATAGTGAAAATTTCGCGGTTATCCGCACCGCTGCATCCCTATATATACCTTTTGGACAGCAATTGAATCCTAAACCTATGTGTTCTTGGATCTTTCAGGTATGTGTTCTTGGGTCTTTCAAGTATATATGCCACTTTTACCATCTCTTTGTGATGTGGGATGCGACGCTAACATTTGAATTCAATCCGTCGGTTCGTCGGCTCCAAGCTACTCTTAAGACCGTAGAGATATTCAAATTTAATTAGTTCTAGTCTAGCCTACAAGGCTCTTGTGAGCCCTCCAAGAACTGAATCAACCAACAGTTCTTCGTCAATAGGACTATTCAAGGCCGCTAACTTTGCCTTGCTGCATATAAGCAGTGATTAAGTCATTTTTGCGCTCGATTAGGGCAGCTGTCGGATTTGGGGCTTGGAGTGATCCAACGAAGGACCATTTGGTCTTGTTGGTATGTAGGGTTGGCCACACCATCTTCAAAAGTTGCGGCAGGAGTACTATTATCGTTTCCTTTATGTGATCTATGAGGTTGTAAGTCTTCTGGATTATTGGTCTGATTTGGGTTTGCCGAAATTGGTTGGTGTGAGTTTAATGGTAATTTGTTGAGCAATATTGGGTAGATTGGAGGAAGGTACGGTGGACGAGGTTGCTTGAGAGGCGGTGATTAGAGACATGATTTGCGGTGGTTGATATGTGGGCTGCGGGGAAAAAAAGAAACAAAAAAGAAAAAAGAAAGAGGAAATTTTCTTTTATTTTGGTAGTGGCGGCTTTGAAATTTCAAAAAAAAAAAAAAAAAAAAAAAAAAAAAAAAAAAAAAAACAAGAAAGAAGATTGAAGTTTGGATTAGAAGTAAATATAATTGAAGCAAAATTCAATTACGGTGGTGGCGGCTTGAATCAAAAGGGGATTGAAGTTGGCTTTTAGCGGTGGTGATGTGGGCTGCTGAACAACAAAAAGAAAAATTTTGTTTTGTTTTGTTTATTTGTGGTGCATGGTGGCGGCTTGGAGAGAAATAATTAGGGTATTGCTAGCGCTGATACCATTTGCATATCTAATTATTAGGCGGCCATAACAATAATCTATAAAGAAGACAGAGAAATAACTCAAAAATACTATTCGATCCACACATACATTTCAAAGGTCAAACATATGTAAGTGCTTGAATTCTAAGTATAAAAACAGCTTAATTTTATAATTTAAATTGCAAAACAAAGGAGAAAAAAATGGCAAAGGGGGTGAAGGAAATGCTGTTCATGAACAAAGGAGATGGAGAAAATAGCTATGTCAAGAATGCTGCATATACGGTATCCTTGATAAATCCAATTTCTAAATACCCTTCTCTTTTAATTTCTTTCTCTTTGCCAAAGCAACTTAATTAGAAAAAAAGTTTGATTTTTGTTGTCTTTGAATGCAGCTAAGGGTTGCAGCTGTGACTCAAGCAATACTCTACAATACAGTTCAATCTTTCATCCGGGAAAATTGTTCAAGTAAATTTGAAGTTCTCAATGTGGTTGAATTGGGTTGTTCTTCAAGTCCAACCACTTTCACTGTAATGTCAACAGTGATTGAGAGTACAATCAAAAATTGCATTGAATTGGGATTCCAAACCCCAGAAATCCAATTTTACTTGAATGATTTGGTGGGGAATGATTTTAACACTCTTTTCAAAGGGTTATCTGCCATTCAAGAAAAGTTTAAGAATGTTTCAAGTTTTGCTATGGGTGCTCCTGGTTCCTTCTATGGCAGGCTTTTCCCTAGGAACTCCATTCATCTCTTGCATTCTTCTTATAGTGTACATTGGCTCTCCAAGGTAATAAAGTTGGCTCCTGATTCTCTAATGTTAAAATTAAATAATTAATTTGATAATAATTCATGAAAGTGGCTTATATATTACTATTCTAGACTCATGGCACTCACTACTAAGTGGAGATAAAATAATTTAAGTTTGAAGATAAAATAACTAAAAAGGTAGTTTTGGTTGAAGATAATTAAGTTTTCTAATTTTCTTTTTTTGTCTTTTTGTCTTTTCTCACTTTCCAAATTACTAAGAAGATCCTACGTTGGTTTCTAGCCAGTTCTTGCCCTTGAGCCCTTATTGGTAATTATCCTTTCCTTTCACATAAATGTTATAATAAATCCTATCCCCCTTGATTATCTAGAATTGTAATCTCTTTCTGGCTTTTCATGTCCATATGAAGAAGAGCGTAAACTTAGTTTTTGTTTAAGTGCTACACACTTTAGAGGAGGAAATAAAATTGAAGCTATTGCAACTGTCTATGTACAAACTAATATTTACTATTTATTGCTAACTTTAGGGCATATGCTCAATGTTAATAGTATAGCCTTTTAAAGATGTAACACATTTAAAATCATAGTAGTTTCGAAATTTCCTACGTATCAAACAACTTAATTTGAATAGAAAATTGTTCAAAGAAGTACATTTCTGAACGCCTGACGCGTCAGCGCGGGCCGATCCACTTGTTTTATTTTAAATGGATTGTTTTTTTAAAATGATATAAAATAAAAGTTAAATATCATATTTGTCCTTAAATTGGTAGTTTTCTTTTCAATGATTACTAGCTTTATTTTTTGTTTTTTAGTCTTTTCATTATCGAGTTTGTCTCTGTGTCAACTCGTTAGACAAACTCGGGTGTTCACATTATAATCAGTATACATTATTTTGATATATAACTAACTTACTAAAAGTCCCTATATAACTAACTTATTTTTAACCTTTCTCCTATCTGTTTTTAAGAGTTTTAGAAGTATATATTTTTAAAGCACAGATTATCTCTTCATTGTATAAAGCCAAATTCAAATTGAAAAAAAAAAAGGCTTGGGCTACTTTAATTACAAGAGGCCCAATGTGATGGATGTTGGGATTATTTTAAGCAATTGAAGTTCAAGTGTTTCACTATGAATAAAGAGATAGACCCTCCTATTCCTCTTCATAACATTACACAGAACTTTCATAGTATAGGTCTCTTAATAAGTCTTTTGTTCTCATCCATCCCAACGAGTGGGGGAAATCAAGAAACGATTTTGTTTTCCATTCAAGTTATTTTCTTCAACTAACTGCCAGTGCTTTATGGACTAAAGGGAATTTCTCTAACCATCTCAAATTATATGAAATTGGTATGGTTGGGGTTGATTTTTTGGTATAAAAAATCCTACTTAAATTCATATTTGCATGAAAACTTAATATAACTATGCTAACATCTAGAAATCCATATGGTAAAAGGTACCAAAATTGACAAGTGAAGGAGGGTTACCACTAAACAAAGGGAAGATTTACATATCAAAAACAAGCCTTCCTGCAGTTATAAAAGCATACCTTACTCAATTTCAAGAAGACTTCCTTTCGTTCTTGAAATGTCGGTCGTCAGAGATGGTATCTAATGGCCGCATGGTCTTGATCATTCATGGACGTGAATCCGAAGATCCCACGGATAGAGACCACAACTACAACTGGGAAGTTCTAGGCAATGCTATTTCCTGCATGGTTTCACAGGTGAAATTAAATTCCCAAATTTTTGCACAAGTCATTTCAACTTTTTTTTTATTGATCTCAAATCCTTGTTGGATACTCTTAGCAACTTATATATATAGGGATTAATTTGTCAATTACACAGCTGAACTTATGGAATATGTACAAATTAGCCCTTTTTTGACAAGCTCCATTAACAATTAGGAGCTGTACCAATTTTCGTCCGAAAATTGTTATTTTGTTCCTTTTTTAAACCAATTTCAGTCTAGAACGGGCTAAATTGTTTCCTTTTTTTTACCAATTTAGACGTGTATTTGACAAATTTAGAATTTTAAATGTTAATTTATCCCTTTATACAAATTCAGTGGCCAAAATATTCAATAAACCTCCCGAATTTGAATTTTTCCCCTTTAATTTTTGTTGGATACTCTTAAGAACCAAAGAACTTTGTTCATTCATTGCATATATAGGGACTAATTGACGAAGAGAAATTGGACTCTTTTAATATACCTTACTACATTGCCTCGAAAGACGAAATTGAAGATTTAGTGAAGAAAGAAGGTTCTTTTACGACTGAGTTTATTGACTTGATTGCAATAAACACTTTGGATATAACACCAGAATCCAGAGCTAAAACCATCAGATCATTCACAGAGTCGATTATTTCAGCCCAATTTGGAGAAGAGATAATGGACAAGTTATATGATAAGGTGACAGAGATTATAGTTGAGGATTCCAAGCTTGGAAAAGAAGTAACCAAGCGAGTTAGCACTGTTGTTGTCCTCAAAAAGATTAAATAATGGCTCACCTTTCTGCTTGCTAGTTTTACGAAATAAGTAATAATCAATGTCTGCTAAGCTTGTAGCTAATCTCTTAAATAAGTTGTCTTTTGAGTGGTTATTATACAGCTAAAAGACATATATATATATATATAAGCATTTTTTATTACAGATTTGAATGTAATATTGATTCTTAGACTCTTATTTCAATGAAAGATTCGCGGTATTAGCTTTGATTTGAGCTGATTAATTCTTCATCTTCTGCATTCCACTTACGGTGATACAATAATCAACTTAATTCATGAAGAAGAGTTATTAACATGAAAATTTGATTCAGACAAATGGAAGTCTAAACATTAATTTGGCCTAAACAATAATTAACTAACTAATAGCATGTGTCAATAAAGTAATGAACTCAGTATAGGAGGGAAGTATTTGAATGACAATTCAAATTCAACTTCATGATAAGATAATATTTAGATTATACCTTAATTATTCAGTTAGAGTTTCCTAGCTCTGATACCATGATGGAGTAACAAAGCTACAAAAGGAAGTGGTGAAAGAGTGTCCTATATTTCTGTATTGAGTTGGTAATTTAATGTTTTATTAAGTTAGGGATTTTGTCAACTCTAAAACCCTATTAAGTTAATTAAAAATAGGTATCTCAAAAAGTTAATTAAAAATAGGTGGTACCAAAAAAGAAAGGAAAAGTTTTATCAGCAATTTGTCAACTCTTCATTTTTACTTGCATTCATTAATGGTCCAAAGGGATTCATTGAAGTGAAATTAGATTTTTACTCCCTGGCTCTTCTAAAAACACAGTTTATAGGAACAATTTTAATAGAAACTAGAGATCAAAATCTGGGATGGCTCAGAATCACAAGCTGGAAGCATATGAATAGGCAAAAAGAAAGACATTTGACATTAATTTATGTGTCATTAAGGATTTAAATAGGCAAAAAAGAAATGCAAAATTGAGGGCATTAATGAATTGTTATATGTCAGCTAAGCTTATCTATATCTTTTGGTTAGCCAGAGCTATGACACAGACACTCCCTTTTTCTCTATTAATTAAACTAGTTTAGTGGTTATTATTAGTGAAAATGACTTGTTAATTTAGACTAGAAAACAAGTTGCTTGTAGCCAAATGGAAAGTGTTTGAGACTTGGGACAATCTGTTTGAATCCGAAGATCCCACCACAGATACAGACCACAACTACATCTGGGAAGTTCTAGGCAATGCTATTTCCTGCATGGTTTCACAGGTGAAAATTCCCAAATTTGCACATGTCCATTTAACTATTTTTTTTTTTTATAAATCTCAAATCCTTGTTATATATAGGGACTAATTGATGAAGAGAAATTGGACTTTTTCAATATACCTTACTACATAGCCTCGAAGAACTTTTATTAATCCCACGGATGGTTTTTTTTTCTTATATTTTGTCTCTATTACCATTTTTAATTGAAACAGATGGCTCTATGTCTCTAAATTTGATTGCTATTTGCCATTTTTTTTTTGTAGTGGACGAAGTTGAAGATTTAGTGAAGAAAGAAGGTTCTTTCACAATTGAGTTTATTGACTTGATTGCAATAAACACTTTGGACATAACACGATTCACCCCATAATCCAGAGTTAATATCATCAGATTCTTTACAGAGTCGATTATTTCAAACCAATTTAGAGAAGAGATACGATAAGTTATATGATGGATTATGGTAGGGTTTTAGAATGAATATATGATTATATGTGTGATTTAGACTCAATTGTGTGGTAATTCCCACGAATTCGAGTCTATAGAATCATCACTTAATTAATAATAATGGGCAAATTCAATTTACTGACAGCCCAATATTAGCCCTTTGTAGTTTTAGGCCAAATTTCAAAACCTTCACATTATGAGGTATTTCCTTTGTATTCAATTCGTATCTCGAAAAGCAAATGGAAATCTAGACATAAAGGAGTTCTTGATCGGATCATTGTAGATTTTAAGAATTAACTCTCAGACCATTTTACTTTTAGAATTAAGTCCCATAATATTGTATTTCTTGCCACATTCCCATCATATCATTATCACATCATATTTTTTAATTTCTTAAAAAATAAATAAAAAAAATAAGAATTACTTTAACCTTAAACAACTAACATTAGTCTAAAACCAACAACAAGAGGTCGATTCAAGTGGTTCGACACTTGTTCCCCTTAAGTAAGATATCGAGTTCGAGTCTTGTGAATGGAGAAAACTATTATTGCGATTACCCCTATATTGTTGTTTGCTCTTTCCCTTTGATCGCTTTTTGGCTCTGGTTTCAGAGTGTTGGGTATATGGGGTTCTTGTTGACAACCATATTTTTGTAAAAGGTTCCATGATGGTTGCAGCTTACTTAATTTGTTGCTGAAAGCTCCTTTTTGTGATTGCTAATTCTGCCTCCCTTGTTTATATTGGCACTCTCCTCAACCTATTTTCATAGTTTCCCTCTCGGCATGGCTTTCTCCTTCCTAGTACAAAGTTTTTGCTTTGTGTAACAATGGGGTTGCATTGACATGGCTGTATTTTTTTGCTGATGTTTTGTGTGTTGTTCCCCGGGCTACTGCTAACTTGGTTTTTTTTTTTTTTTTGCTTTGGAACGGAACTTTTTACTTTTAGGCAATTTTGAACCTTGATTCTGGTTTGGATTGTATATTCTTTTGTCTCTCAGAGTCCATGTTGCTGACTGCTGTGGCATGCTCGGCTAGTTCATTGTAACTCTGAGTTATATTTTTATATATAGATCTTCATTACGTTTCAAAAAAAACAAAAAAAAAACTAAAATTAGTCTAAAGCACGTATTTAGTATAAAATTTTTTCACCATCTCCAAAAGCAATCTATAATTTATTGATTAATTCTATCACCACAAAAAAAATAGTGTACCCAAGGGGACATCTTAGTGGTTAAAACTTGGGACTTCTTATGAGAGATTTTGAGTTCGAATTCTGAAATGAGCAGAGTAGGATTTGGGATAGGAGAGGACTACCTCCTATCGTGTAGTCCATTTAAATATCATGTTTATTATTAGCAAAAAAAAAATTTGTTGATTAATTCCTTAAGATACTCATACCAATTGCTTATTGCAATTAAATTATCAACATAAATCATTACACCAATTGTAATTTGAATGATTCTATTATAACTCAAGTATTAAGAAATGGGAAACCTCTTTGAAAAAAAAAAGAAAAAGATATGTGAAACCTCTCAAATATTGTTTTAGAACATATTTCCCTTTTCTTTCAAATTTTAAATTTTTTATATGCATAGAACAATTTTTATTACCAACTTGATAAATAACATCTCTTTTCTTTCAAATTTTAATTTTTTTATATGCATAGAACAATTATTATTACCAACTTGATAAATAACATCCCTTTTCTTATACGCGTACCAGGCTCCACCACAAATGCCTTCACTTGGTGATTTTACATGACTGCCATCGTTCATCGTTGACATTAATGACAATTTTGGACAGTCGTTGACCATAACCAAGTCCAGATAACCATCCGAGAACTTCGCATCCGGTTATCATCATCATCATCATCATCATCATCATCATCATTGTAGAGATTCAATGCCGGTTAAGGCTAGAAGCTGAATATGGAAAATGGGAGGAAAAACCTATCTTCATTAATTGATTACAGGGTATTTATACAATACATGAGTTTGAGTATAAGGCAAATACATAGAGTTATTTAGTGTAACAAACTATCTGGTGTAACAACTTTACAAATCAAATATTGAATTTAAGATGAAGGATAAGTTGGTCACTTATCCCTTACACGTACCCTCAAGATGGTTAAGGCTAGAAGCTGAATATGGAAAATGGGAGGAAAAACCTATCTTCATTAATTGATTACAGGGTATTTATACAATACATGAGTTTAAGTATAAGTCAAATACATAGAGTTATTTAGTGTAACAAACTATCTGGTGTAACAACTTTACAAATCAACTATTGAATTTAAAATGAAGGATAAGTTGGTCACTTATCCCTTACAATCATCATCATCATCATTATTATTATTATTATATGAATTTACTTGCCAACTGCCAATAAACCACTTAAAAAACAATTCTCAAAGTTGTATATATCTATCAAGTAATTCTGCATCTGTATATTGTTGATGTCTGATCGTTTCGAGTCCAACTTTGAGGTAGAAAGCTCCAAATGGCCTACAAGAGAGAATTGTAAGGGGAGGAAGGAGTGCCTAGAGAGAACACTCCCCGACAGTCAAGAACTACGTCAGAGTCCACCACACCTTATGTGGAGGGTCCCTTATTTATATATGTATGTGTGTTTGTGTCAGTTGCTTAACCCGCTTGTGGAGTCTCAACATAGTATAATCATCCACACCACAAACACTTATAGTGTGATGAATTAATGAAAATTATAGTGTAATGAAGAAATACGATAACATTTCAATGTTTAGATAAACATTGGGGTGCTTATATAACTCATGAAAGATGAATCATTTTAAGAAGCAAAAAGAAACAAAATGATAATTTTTACGTTAAATAATATAAAATGTTGAATTGTAAAAAAAGAAAGAAATTTGAATTATTTATTAAATTTAAAAAGTAATATACAAAATCTATCGATATTTTCCCTTTTATTACAAGATTTCTTGAAGATGGTTAATTTATAAATTTCTAGGAGCCAAATCACATTTTACCAATTTTTTTTCCATTAGAATTGCATGTATAATAGAGAACTCCAGGTAGATTGGAGGGTCTAGATGGCCTTTGGGGCTTGTAACTAGCAATGGAGCTAGGGAAAGAGAAAGTACTCTGCATGAAAAATAAAAGTAGGCATATATCTAATTAGGCGGCTATGATCTAAAAATAAGACCAAAATAATACTAATTCAAATATAGTCTAATCAAGTTGGGTGATAGTGATCAATCTAATTACATCAACAACCATATCCAAAATTAAAGGAATTACCAAAGGTACAAAATGTCTAAGAAGGGTGACTTGTTCATATTCAAGGCGAAATATTTCACGAAATATGACTATATAATCAATCTATACATCTACATACATATGTACATTTGAGAGACTTTTTTTGAAAGGCGAACAAGAGGTATTATTAACGAAAACGGTTCACAAAGATATATTACAACCAAAGTCAACCCATTACAGCAAGACAACACACAAGCACATGCCACTAGCTAAACACATAATTCCACACACATATATATAAGCAACCATCAATACAGGAGACTATCTGTTAACTATTAGCAGATTATCCATTCTTGAGACACACCTTCTTTCGCCAACAGATAACACATACGATATATACATTGAAAGTAAAATCTAGCAATGGAGGTGAAGAAAGTACTCTGCATGAAAACCGGAGGAGAAAATGGCTACGCACAGAACGCATTCGTCTCGGTCTCCACATAATCTATCTCTCTCTTTTTCCTTTCTTTTTATATGCTTTATCATTTTACAAATTGTTAATTTTCAATCCTTCATTCCAATTTTTAGGTAGAAGTGGCAGCCAAAACCCTGAAAACAATTGAAAAGGCAATTGAATCTGCATACACCGAAAGTTTTTCAAAGTTTCCAAATGTTCATCAAGTTTTTAATGTAGCTGATTTGGGGTGTGCTTTCGGTCCCCTACCTCTTGAGTTCATGTCGACTGTAATTCGGAGCACAGTGAGAAAATCCAACGAATCAAAATTTGACAATCAAGTTCCGGAAATCCAATTTTACTTGAATGATTTGGTTGCAAATGATTTTAACACACTTTTCAAGGGATTATCAATTGTTCAAGAAAAACATAAGGATGTTACATGGTTTGCTTTGGGCGCTCCTGGTTCCTTTCATGGTCGCCTTTTCCCTCGAGACTCCATGCACCTTGTCCATTCCTCTTATGCAGTACATTGGCTCTCTAAGGTGCATTTTTTCCCCTTAATTTGTTCATCAAAAACTTTCTATTATTAAAATAAAGTAACCAAATCATTAATAGTGCAAAATTTAAATGCTTATTATAGTCCTTTTGTGCCATAAACTTTTAAAATAAGAACATTTTACCTCGTGTACTCCAAGAATTTGAGATACATCACCCCTCCCGTCGATCTGGTAGGATATATGACAGTTGACTTACTTAGATCTTGGGAGGGGTGACGTGTCTTCAATTTTAATAGTTTAGAAGTACTTTGAGAGTTCATGGAGTAAAATTAGAGCTAATAGGCCAAAAATCAAACAATTGATTATTGATTTAGTAGTTGGAACAAATTACTTGAAGGCACCACAAATCATTGACGAAGTTGGAGCACCATTGAACAAGGGGAAGATTTACATCTCAAAAACCAGCCCTCCTGCAGTAATTAAGGCATACCTTTCCCAATTTCAACAAGACTTTTCTTCACTCTTGAAATTTCGGTCTCAAGAGCTGGCCCCCAATGGTCGAATGGTCTTAATTTTCAACGGACGTCAATCTAAAGATCCCGTTGATAAAGACGCCTACTACTTTTGGGAAGTTCTTGCCCAAGCCTCGTCCCACTTAGTTTCTCAGGTATTGAAATTTAAGCATTTTCATCATATTTTTAACATAAGTTTGTTAATTTTTATCAATATGTGCTATGTTGCTTTCATATAGGGACTGATTGACGAAGAAAAATTGGACTCATTAAATGTGCCTTACTATAATCCCTCCTTAGACGAAATTCAGCATTTGATAGACGAAGAAGATTCATTTACGACCGAGTTTATGGACACAATTGTATTGGAGATTGGAGGTCAAAGTTTTTGGCCGAGTCCGGAATTGCGAATGAAGACTTTTAGGTCCTTTTCTGAACCCATTGTTTCAAATCAGTTTGGCGAGGAGGTGATGGACAAGCTCTATAATACGGCCACTCAGATTCTAGCCGACGATATGAAGCAAGGAAAAGATGCAACCAAACATATTGCCATTGTTACTGTGCTCAAAAAGAAAGAAATTATCTGACCTCCCAAGTATAATTTTGGGTTCATTCAAGTATTTCAAGAACAGTGATTCAGCCCAAGAATCAAACTATTTATTGCCATGAATAATTTTAATACTCCATATGTGATTAATTTGCTGAGGAATAAGGAGAAATATGTTTTACTGTCTTGTACCCAAAAAAAAATGTTCTGCTGTCGTCTAATTAATAATAACCAAGGCTTTTTCAATTGGGCTCATGCTGAGTTTTGTCTGGTGGAATTATATTGTTTTGGGTAATTTTAACGTCAAGGCCAATTTAAAGGTGGCCAGCCCTTTTTTTAGGCAAGATTTATATGAATTAGCGATTTACTTATCTTCTCACTAACAAGTGGTTGTTTTAAATGGTTTCGCACTTGTTCTCTTAAATAAGGTCTTGAGTTTGAGTCTTATAAACGGAGAAAACCATAGTTAAAAGAGTTTTACCATCATAATAGTAGGCCAATCCGACTCGAACAAAACTAACTTGTAAATTATATATAAAAAAATTTACTTATTTTCTTTTATTTAATGGATTTATATATTATACAACGTCAGTGGAGTTTAACAGACTACACATGCGGAGGTTAAGGGTTGACTTTTATCCTTCAGGGAATAGTTTTAAGGAAATTTATACAATACGCACTATCAGTGGAGTTTAACAGACTACACATGCGGGGTTATAGGATTCACATGTATCCTTTAGGGAGAATAGTTTTGAATTTTAAAAACAAAATGATTTCTTAATTAAAATTTTAAAAACATATATCATTTGGAGAATAGTTTTGAATTTTAAAAACAAAGAGTTGACAAGTATTATTTTTCCATACAATATGAAAAGTCAAAAGTCATAATCTTTTTTTCCATGTATATAATATTAATTCCCCTTTTATCTATCAAATTCAAAGGATCTCAACCCATGTACTCCCAAAGCTAGAATTCCATGTTTGACCACCTAATGAAATGCCTACTTAGGAATTTGTGTAATTAAATTAATAAACCAGAAATAAATAAATAAAAATAATAATAAAATAAAGTAAAAGCTTGATCTAAAATTTACAAGTTAAAGGCATATGATCTTGATGCCAAAAAAAAGGCATATGATCTAATTAGGCGGCCATGATCTAAAACGAAGACGATAAAAATAATAATTCAAAAAAATAATCAATTAACTTGAAGTGGTGACTTTTCGGCAATGTTAGAAATTTTTTTTTAGGTACGCATCCTCATCTCCATGTATCTCATTAATATAGATATAAGGGATGGAAATCACCTCCCTCCATCTTTGTGTCTCACTCTGTGTCCCGTTCATCAAATCATATTGTTACGTGTCTCTAGTTGTTTTCAAGTTTTAGCAAATAATAAAAATATCAATTAAACACTAGGTTTAGCCCCAAATGAACAACAAATAATTATATATAAGAGTTAGTCCTAAATTTTAATACATTCCCCATAAGGTCTTAGAATAAAAATATAAAATTTAATTTAATTAGTTAAACAAAAAATAACACTAGAAATTGAAAAAGGACGTGTGTCATTATTTGGTGGATGGGGTAAAAAAATGGGAGGAGAGGATTTTTATTCAGATATAAGTGATAATGAATACATGATGTATCTAATACAAAAATTTAAATAAATAAAACCAAGTCCTTAGTCAATGAAGCCAAAGCCCTCTTTCACCGAAGTGCCTTGTCAAAAGAATTTAAATAATTTTATTTTATATAATAATCCTATTGAACTAATGAGCAAAGCCAAAATCTACTATCTATAGTCCCACGAACATGGGCTTGGGCCACGTGTCGGCACCCTAAAAGGTGCAACAAAACAAGTTAGATATATTCCTGGCATGAAAAATAATATTGAGAGCATGAATATAATATAATATAATAGTATAAGGAAAAAAACTCCTAATAAAGAAAGGACTTTAGATTTTGAAATTGTGATCATAATTAAAATTTAAAATCAAATTGCGTTCACCATTGAATGTTTTCATTTTTGTTTTGGTACATTATTGAATGTTTTCATTACCAAGCATATATAATTGATGAATGATTGTGTATAATTGTGATCATAATTAAAATCAAATTGCATTCACCATTGAATGTTTCATTACCAAGCACGTATAATTGATGAATGATTGTGTATAATTGTGATCATAATTAAAATCAAAAATTGCATTCACCATTGAATGTTTCATTACCAACCATATATAATTGACGAATGATTGTGTATAATGATATTATTATATCTAACTACTATATGATTATTATTCTTATTTGGAAAATACTTTTTGTCCGTTTGATTTTATCGCCGATTATCCCGCATAATAATTAAGTTAACAAATTAATCACAGGTTTAACCCCAAGCTAGTTACAAAATAAGTATGGTTTGCAAGGTAAATCCGTTGATTTTAGGGTATTATTGAATAGGGTTTTAGAAATTATGATAATTTTTTTCAATGATAGGTCAGGTGAGATATTAGATGGTAAAATTAGGCGGACAAGTAGCATTACTCTCGTTATTTTTATATATGCATAGAACAATTTTTATTACCAACTTTATAAATAACATCCCTACCAACAAGGAGTTTGATCAAATGGTAAGCAGCTTGTTCAGTTAAGTAAATCTCATATTCGAGATCTTCCGTACACAGCTACCCTCGTTGCTAGACTCACCCACCATAACTAGGAGCACAATACAAGTAGGATCCGGAATAATCAGAGCAAATATCTAAATACCGGATAGGATAAATAAATAAATAACATCCCCTTTTCTTCCTCAAAACGCGCACCAGGCTCCAATACAAATGCCTTCAACTTAACTCCTTATGGTATGTAACATGCGATTTTACATGACTGCCATCGTTCATCGTTGACATTAATGACAATTTTGGACAGTGACCATATTCCAGATAACCATCCGAGAACTTCGCATCCGGTTAATCATCATCATCATTATTTTTATTATCATCATCATTATTATTATATATTATTACTATATGAATTTACTTGTCAATTGCCATTAAACTACTTTAAAATATATATATATATATATATATATATATTCTCAAAGCCGTATCTATCAAGTAATTCTGCACTTGTGTATACTGTTGATGTCCGATCCCATCGGGCTCAACTGCAAAGTAAAGAGTTCTAAGTGACCTGGAAGAGAGATAATTAATTACCTGCATTCAGTAACGGATGATAAGTCACAATTTGTGATTTTTTTTTCTATGCTTACTTATGTCTTATAAGTTTTAAAAGAGGCAAAATTTATATACAAAAGAGAGCTAAGTTATAAGTTTTATCAAGGGGCAAAATTTTTAAAAAAAAAAATTTTATGGGGAAATTTTTTTTTTTTGAAAAAAAGGGTCCAAATTGGAAAAAATTAATAAATTAATTAATACTGTGATAGCTAATCGTCCTTTTATTTAATTCCCTCGTTATTGCATTGACATGTGCATAAGAAAAAATAATAAAATGTATATTGTACTCGTTATCGCAATGATATGTATAGAAAACAAAAAATAATACCATGTATATCGTAATCAAATTCACATAAAAAGGTAGAAACTGTTATAAAAAGGCCGTGGCTTGTTGATAATACCTCCACGCATACATTTCAAAGTTCGAACATATATAAAAACAGCTTAATTTTAGAATTTAGATTGCAAAACAAAGGAGGAAAAAGATGGCAACGGAGGTGAAGGATATGTTGTTTATGAACAAAGGAGATGGAGAAAATAGCTATGTCAAGGGTTCTGGATATACGGTTGATAAATCTGATCCCTATATACCCTTTGTTTATTTTATCATATATCATTTATGTTACGAAGTTATAGAAATAAAAGTTTGACTTGATTCATTTTCTTTGAATTGCAGCGAACAGTTGCAGAAATAACCCAGCCAATAGTTTACAATGCAGCTCAATCATTCATCCGGGAAAATGGTTCAAGTCAATTTGGAGTTCTCAATGTGGCTGATTTGGGGTGCGCTGCAGGTCCAAACACTTTCACAGTGATGTCAACAGTAATTGAGAGCACAGTCAAGAATTGCAGTGAATTGGGATTCCAAATTCCAGAAATCCAATTCTACTTGAATGATTTGGTGGGGAATGATTTCAACACACTCTTCAAAGGGTTATCTGTCATTCATGAAAAGTATAAGAATGTTGTTTCATGCTTTGCTATGGGTGCTCCTGGTTCCTTCCATGGCAGGCTTTTCCCTAAGAATTCCATTCATCTTCTGCGTTCTTCTTATAGTCTGCATTGGCTCTCCAAGGTACACAATTCAATTTTGATTTATTCCTTGGCCAAAATTTAAAAGAAAAAAAATCCTTTGATTTATTCGAAAAATTCCCCAAAACTTAAAATTTTCCTTAGTATTATGTAAATTTCTAAGTAACTATACTTCAAATTTGAAGATTCTCAAATTGACCCCTCAAGAGTTTAATTTTGTATAGAACAATTTATATTGGCCCTCTCAAACTTAAATATAAAGATCCGCCCATGTTACTAACACGAAAAATTAATTAATATGATAAAAGGTGCCAAAACTGACGGATGAAGAAGGGTTATCACTAAACAGAGGGAAGATTTACATATCAGAAACCAGCCCTCCTGCAGTTAGTAGAGCATACCTTACTCAATTCCAACAAGACTTCCTTTCGTTCTTGAAAGAGCGATCGTCGGAGATGGTATGTAATGGTCGCATGGTGTTGATAATTCAAGGACGTCAAACCCAAGATCCTAATTGCGACAAAAATGCTTTATACGTTTGGGAAGTTCTAGCCGATGCTATTTCCAACATGGTTTCACAGGTGATAGTGAAATGTCTCCTAATTTGCACTTATTCCCATTAATTTTTATTGGATACTTTTAGCAACTAACCCAAATCTTTGTTCATTTCATTGTATAGGGACTAATTGACGAAGAGAAATTGGACTCTTTTAATGTACCTTTGTACATTGCGTCGAAAGACGAAGTTGAAGATTTATTGAAGAAACAAGATTCTTTCACAACTGAGTTTATAGACTTAATTTCAACAAAGACTATAGACATGATACGATGCACCCCAGAATCCAGAGCTATAAATGTCAGAGCATTTACGGAGCCAATGATTTCATACCAATTTGGACAAGAAGGGATGGATAAGTTATATGATAAGGTGACAGAGACTATAGTTGAGGATTCCAAACATGGAAATGAATCAACCGTTATCATTGCTCTTGTACTCAAAAAGATTAAATAGTATCTCTCGTAATTTATGAAGAGATAATAATAATAAAAATGGGCTCATCATAGATCTGGTTTGATGATAGAGTGTTAAACTATTAGTTTTAGTGGCTAAAGTCCGATCTCTAATATATAGTAGCCTCAAGTATAAAATAATAATAATAATAATAATAAAGTTCAATTTCCAGTTTGATTTTTTCAGCATTGTTCAAAACCCAAATCGTTTTTTTTTCAACAATTGCAATCTTTTGAAATTTGTTCACATTTAACTATACATAAACCTTGATCTCAAAAAAAAAAAACACTATACATAAACCTGAAAAGGAAATTGTCAAAGTTCTATAATTGGGGTCTGATGGAAGGATTAGAAATCCAAGATGGAAAGGCTGCAGCTTCAACAATAATAGACAAACCTTCAATAACAGCAAGATGTTCAGCAAGATTGGAGTCAGCAAGGCCAATATTCTTCGAGAAAAGCATAATAACCTCCCCTATAGAATTCCTAACAGCACCACCTATACCAACTGGACCTGGCTTGCCAAGAGAAGAGCCATCAATGTTGATTTTCCATGTGTCAGAGGGGGGCGGCATCCAGGACTCTAATCTGGCACTTCGCTTACGAAGAGTCTGCAAGGATAGTTCTTCAATATTAAGAATGAAGTTGGTAATAGCAAATTTCGCGTGAGGGAATTTTGCTTTCAACCACCAACCCAGCCTGATACGATTCAGATCACAAGTTTGATCAATAGAAATAGCCTTCTTATTGAAAATCATCTCATTACGAGTAAGCCAAATAGACCACAAAACAGCATAGAAAAGTGTACTCCAAATAATTGTTCTACCAGGGTCATTCAAAAGAGATTTCCAAGAGAGGAAGAGGTTAGGAATCGAGTAGACATAACCCAAGAGATCTGCCACCAACTAGCACATTTACACCAAATAACCCAGGAAAAAGAGCAATGGCAGAACAAATGTGTAATGGTTTCAGGCTGTGCACAAAAGACACATTTATTCTCAATCTGGTTCATGCATCCTCTTTTATGCAGAAAATCGACAACAGGGTCTTTTCCAATCAAAGCTTTCCAGCAAAAAAGCTCTACCTTTGGAGGAGCGATGCCGGTCCAGATAAGACTCTCCATCGGAGAAGATTGATGATTGATGGAGTCAATTGCTTCTCTAAATGATTTAGGAGTGTAAATTCCATTGGATGTATGAGACCATACAGCTTTATCACTAGCAGAAGTCAATTTCCCAATCAAAAAGTGATCTGCGAAGCTGAATATTCCCAAGTGTTTTGGATACAACACACTTTTTGCAAAACAAAGGAGAAAAAGGAGAAACAAAATGGCAAAGGGGGTGAAGGAAATGTTGTTCATGAACAAAGGAGATGGAGAAAATAGCTATGTCAAGAATGCTGCATATACGGTCTTGATAAATCCAATTTCTAAATACCCTTCTCTTTTAATTTCTTTCTTTTTGCAAAGGAACTTCATTGGAAAAAAAGTTTGATTTTAGTTGTCTTTGAATGCAGCTAAGGGTTGTAGCTGTGACTCAAGCAATACTTTACAATACAGTTCAATCTTTCATCCGGGAAAATTTTTCAAGTCAATCTGAAGTTCTCAATGTGGCTGAATTGGGTTGTTCTTCAAGTCCAACCACTGTCGCTATAATGTCAACAGTGATTGAGAGTACAGTCAAAAATTACACTGAATTAGGATTCCAAACCCCAGAAATCCAATTTTACTTGAATGATTTGGTGGGGAACGATTTTAACACTCTTTTCAAAGGGTTATCTGCCATTCAAGAAAAATTTAAGAATGTTTCAAGTTTTGCTATGGGTGCTCCTGGTTCCTTCTATGGCAGGCTTTTCTCTAGGAACTCCATTCATCTCCTGCATTCCTCTTATAGTGTACATTGGCTCTCCAAGGTAATAAAGTTGCTCCTCATGATTCTCTAACGTTGAAATTAATTAATTAATTTGATAATAATTCATGAAAGTGGCTTACTTTAAGTATGAAGATAAAATAACTAAAATAATAGTTTTGGTTGAATATGTATAGTTTTCTTTTTGGCACAATATTTTTTTTAAATCGGTATTTTTTTTAAAATGATATAAATTGTCCTTAAATTGGTGGTTTTCTTTTAAATGATTAGTTTTTATTTTTGGTTTTTTAGTCTTTTCACGATCGAGTTTGTCTCTGTATCAACTCGTGAAACAAATTCGGTATTCACATTATAATTAGTATAAATTATTTTGATATATATAATTTGAAAAATTATATAACATACCGTCAGTGGAGTTTAACATATTACACATGCGGGGTTAAAGGGTCGATGACATGTGTCCTAATGAAAATAGCTTTAAATTTTAAAAACAAAATTAATTCAGAAAATGGACATGTGTCAACTCCTTCATTACGTTTGTGGAGTCCAAAATTTACACTTTCAGTGTATCAAATAATTTTCCATATAATTTTCGTAGCCTATCAAATTTACTAAAAGTCCCTATATATTTTTCACCATTATTGAGGTAACTAACTTATTTTTATCCTTTCTCCTATGTGTTTTTAAGAGTTTAAAAAATATACATATTTTTAAAGCACAAATTCAGCAAAATCTCTTCATTTTATAAAGCCAAATTCAAAAACAACAAGCGGTTGGTTAAAGTGATTTGGCACTTGTTTCCCTTAAGTAAGGTCTCGAGATCGAATATTGTGAATGGAGAAAACCATTGTTGGAAGAGTTTTACCTTCAAAGTAAGCCAACCCCACTCAAACAAGGTTAACTTTTAATTATACCCAAAAAAAAAAAAAAAGCCAAATTCAAATTGAAAAAAAAAAAAAAAAAAAAAAAGCCTTGGGCTACTTTAAATACAAGAGGCCCAATGTGATGGATGCTGTGGTTATTTTAAGCAATTAAAGTTCAAGTGTTTCACTATGAATAAAAAGTTAGACCCTCCTATATATCTTTCATAACATTACACAGAACTTAATAGTATAGGTCTCTTGATAAGTCTCTTTCTCATCCATCCCAACGAGTGGGAGAAATCAATAAACGATTTTGTTTTCCATACAAGTTATTTTCTTCAATTAACTGCTAGTGCTAGATGGACTAAAGGGAATTTCTCTAACCATCTCAAATTATATGAAATTGGTACGGTTGGGGTTGATTTTTGGTATAAATAATCCTACTTAAATTCATATTTGCATGAAAACTTAATAGAAATATGCTAACATCTAGAAATCCATATGATAAAAGGTACCAAAATTGACAAGTGAAGGAGGGTTACCACTAAACAAAGGGAAGATTTACATATCAAAAACCAGCCTTCCTGCAGTTATCAAAGCATACCTTACTCAATTTCAAGAAGACTTCATTTCGTTCTTGAAATGTCGATCGTCGGAGATGGTATCTAATGGTCGCATGGTCTTGATCATTCATGGACGTGAATCCGAAGATCCCACCACAGATAGAGACCACAACTACAATTGGGAAGTTCTAGGCAATGCTATTTCCTGCATGGTTTCACAGGTCAAATTAAATTCCCAAACTTTTTCACATGTACTTTCAACTTTTTTTTTATTAATCTCAAATCTTTGTTGGATACTCTTAGCAACTTATATATATAGGGATTAAAAATTATAGAAAATGGACAAATTAGCCCTTTTTTGGCAAGATCTGTTAACAATTAGAAGGAGCTATACCAATTTCCGTCCAAAAATTGTTATTTTATCCCTTTTTTAAAACCAATTTTAGTCGAGAAATGGCTAATTTGTTTCTTTTTTACCAAATTTAGATGTGTTTTCGACAAATTTTAAATTCTAAGTGTTAATTTATTCCTTTATACAAATTCAGTGGCCAAAATATTTAATAAGCCTCCCGAATTTGAATTTTTCCCCTTTAATTTTTGTTGGATACTCTTAAGAACTAACCCAAAATCTTTGTTCATTCATTGTATATATAGGGACTAATTGGCGAAGAGAAATTGGACTCGTTCAATATACCTTACTACATTGCCTCGAAAGACGAAGTTGAAGATATAGTGAAGAAAGAAGGTTCTTTTACGACTGAGTTTATTGACTTGATTGCAATAAACACTTTGGATATGACACCAGAATCCAGAGCTAAAATCATTAGATCATTCACAGAGTCGATTATTTCAACCCAATTCGGAGAAGAGATAATGGACAAGTTATATGATAAGGTGACAGAGATTATAATTGAGGATTCCAAACTTGGAAAAGAAGTAACCAAGCGAGTTAGCACTATTATTGTCCTCAAAAAGATTAAATAATATCTCACCTTTCTACTTGCTAGTTTTACGAAATAAGTAATAATCAACGTCTGCTAAGCTTGTATAGCTTAACTTAATCTCTTAAATAAGTTGTCTTTTGACTGGTAATTATTATCCAACTGAAAGACATATATAATCATTTCTGATTACAGATTTGAATGTAATTGATTCTTAGACTCTTTATTTCAATGAAAGATTCACGGTATTAGCTTTGATTTCAATTAATTAATTTTTCATCTTCTGCATTCCACTTAAGGTGATACAATAATCAACTTAATTCATGAGGAAGAGTTATTAACATGAGAATTTGATTCAAACAAAATGGAAGTCTAAACATTTTGGCCTAAACGATAATAAACTAACTAATAGCATATGTGTCAATAAAGCAATGTACTCGGTTTAATGTTTTATTAAGTTAGGGGTTTTGTCCATTTTACAGCAGACTAGTGCTTGAAACCAAATCAACCAAGGTCTTAGTTGTTGAAAGTTGTGCATATGGTTAGGTAGCATCTATTTTTGTGCCTAGCAGAAGCAGAACCTAAATTAACCAAACTTTGGCATATGCTCTGCCTAGTTGCTGCAAGCAGGCTACACTATAGAAATAAAAAATGGGTCTAAGGGATCAAAGCTCTCTAATAATTTCATGTTTAAATTAGCAAACCTTATGTTAACAAAGAAAGTTGGAAGGTCACATTCCTAAAATTTCCTACCAATCTCATCTTATTCACTTCATATCCATTGGTAAAATCAAGACAAAGATAACCTTTATGGATCTTGCTGTAGCCCAAGAACACACATTTGGTTGACCTAGGAGAAAGATTATGAGCAGCATAGGGGCAAAGCCAAGGATAGCAAAGACACCTAAAAGTGTGGGGTGTATTGTAATCGGGTTTTTCTTAGAAAATTGTTTCAAATTGGCTTTTGTTTTTGAGTTTTAGGGTCGTAGTCTATTTGTGGTGTAGACTGTGGCATCAAAGGCATAGGACCAATATTTTAATGGAACCGAGGCAGGGTTCAAAAGGGTCAAGTCGGTTTCAACAACATCCCTATGTTTATGTTCTGCATAGCCATTTTGTTCTGGTGTGTATGGGTAAGAGCTTCTTTGGATGATGCCATTTTGTGCAAAATATTCGGTGAGGGCTTGATATTCTCCGCTCCTATATGCTTGAAAGAACTTGATAGGTTTGCCATAGAAATTTTCCACGGCTGCTCAAAACTTGATAAAAATATTAAGGACATCATATATTTCTTTGCATTGTGAAAATCCAAGAATATTTGATATAATGATCAAAGAAAAGAACATAATAGATGGATCCATCAATATATTTTATTGGAGAAGAGTCCCAAACATCGGAGCAAGCAAGTTTAGTTTTAAAGGCGCTTTCGCCTGAAAAGTTGACTCTAAAAAGGCCGATTTCTTGGCTTTACTGGTGCTGCAAGCATGACATAACTTATAAGAATTAACTGATTGAAAAGAAACAAAACTCTCGTTTAAAGCTCGGCAAACAATTGTAATGGAAGCATGTCCGAGACGAGCATAAATAAAAAAACAATAATAATAATCTAATTATTTAACTATACGGGCCGAGTCGGGTTTTTATGGTTAAGACCAAAGCCGATCCATTTTGTAAACGGGTCTTAAAATTTTATCCAAGCCCTTCCAACAAACTTCAAATTTTTGTCAAAATCCTCCCAAATATCGGGTGGCCTTACGGATTTGAGTGAGTAGCTCAACCCTTGAACAGGATCTAATTGATATGTTGGCTATAGAAAAAAGGAAATTTTCTTTTATTTTGGTAGTGGCGGATTTGATTAAAAAAAGAAAGAAGATTGAAGTTTGGATTAGAAGTAAATATAATTGAAGCAAAAATCAAAGAAATAATCAGGGTATTGCCAGCTATATGCATATCTTTTTTCCAGCCCGGATACTATATGCATATCTTTTATCCAGCCCAGATACCATATGCATATCTTTTTTTGAAAGATATTATTATTTATTAGGCGGCCAGAATATAATTATTATATTATAAGGCATATCTAATTATTAGGCGGCCATAATAATAATGTTATTTCGATCCACATATACATTTCAAAGTTCAAACATATATAAGTGCTTGAATTCTAAGTATAAAAACACAGCTTAATTTTAGAATTTATAAATTGCAAAACAAAGGAGGGGAAAAAATGGCAATGGAGGTGAATGAAACCTTGTTTATGAACGAAGGAGATGGAGAAAATAGCTATGTCCAGAATGCTGCATTATATACGGTATCCTTGATAAATCCAATTTCTAAATACCCTTTTCTTTTAATTTCTTTCTCTTTGCAAAGAAACAAACTTAGAAAAAAAGTTTGATTTTTGTTGTCTTTGAATGCAGCTAAGGGTTGCAGCTGTGACTCAAGCAATACTTTACAATACAGTTCAATCTTTCATCCGGGAAAATTGTTCAAGTCAATCTGAAGTTCTCAATGTGGCTGAATTGGGCTGTTCTTCAAGTCCAACCACTTTCACTGTAATGTCAACAGTGATTGAGAGTACAATCAAAAATTGCACTGAATTGGGATTCCAAACCCCAGAAATCCAATTTTACTTGAATGATTTGGTGGGGAATGATTTTAACACTCTTTTCAAAGGGTTATCTGCCATTCAAGAAAAATTTAAGAATGTTTCAAGTTTTGCTATGGGTGCTCCTGGTTCCTTCTATGGCAGGCTTTTCCCTAGGAACTCCATTCATCTCCTGCATTCCTCTTATAGTGTACATTGGCTCTCCAAGGTAATAAAGTTGCTGCTGATTCTCTAATGTTAAAATTAATTAATTTGATTTCTTTTTGTTACATAAGATGCCCACAATTATCTGTTAAGCTCTATGAACAACAACACTATTAGCGTCCCAATATACTTGATAATAATTCATGAAAGGAGCTTATATATACCACTATATATAATTTTCTCAAAATTTACTAAAAGTCGCAATATATTTTTGGTATAAATGTCACTTTGCACCCTTAAGTTTGTACGGACTGCCACTTTGCACCCAACTTTTTTATTTTGACCAAAATGCACCCTAAAGTTTTATTTTTGTGCCACTTTGCACCCTCTGTCACAGTAGGACAACCGAATCGGTCACGGTGTTCGACATGGCATGCCACATGGATAAAAAAGTAACACGTGGCACACCACGTGGATCAAAAAGTGACACGTGGCACATCACGTGTGCCAAAAAGTGACATGTCATGTATCAAAAAGTGATACGTGGCACGCCACATGTACCAAAAAGCGACATGTGGCATGCCATGCACACAAAAGGATATGTGCCACGTGTCATTTTTTGTCCACATGGCATGCCACGTCAGGCGTCGTGACCGGTTCATTTGTCCTACCGTGATGGAGGGTGCAAAGTGGCACAAAAATAAAACTTTATGGTGCATTTTGGTCAAAATAAAAAAGTTGGGTGCAAAGTGGTAGTCCGTACAAACTTAAGGGTGCAAAGTGGTATTTATGCCATATATATTTCACCAAAATTGAGATAATTAATCTATCTTTTATCTTTTCTCGTATACTTTTAAAAGTTGCAACATGTCTATTTTTAAAATCCAGATTCAGCAGGTCTCTTCATATATAAACCCAAAGCCAAATTGAAATAAGAAATATATGCAACGCATGCATAAGCTAACACATTTATATGTTATTAATGGGCTACTTTAATTATAAGAGGCCCAATATGATGGATGTTGGGATCAGCAATTAAAGTCATAGTGTTTTAGTATAAATAAAGAGTTAGACCCTCCCATTTCTCTTCATAACATTACAAAGAACTTGATAGGATATATAGGTCTCTTGATAAGTCTTTTGTTTTCTCATCCATCTCAAGGAAAGGGGGAAATCAAGAAACGATTTTGTTTTCCATACAAGCTATTTTCTTCAATTAATTGCTAGTGCTATATAAAATAAAGGGAATTTTTCTAACCATCACAACTTATATGAAATTGGTATAGTTGGGATTCATTTTCGCGATAAAAAATCCTACCATGCATTAAAGGTTAAATTCATATTTGCATGAAAACTTAATAGAAATATGCTAACATATAGAAATCCATATGATAAAAGGTACCAAAATTGACAAGTTAAGGAGGGTTACCACTAAACAAAGGGAAGATTTACATATCAAAAACCAGCCTTCCTGCAATTATCAAAGCATACCTTACTCAATTTCAAGAAGACTTCATTTCGTTCTTGAAATGTCGATCGTCGGAGATGGTATCTAATGGTCGCATGGTCTTGATCATTCATGGACGTGAATCCGAAGATCCCACCACAGATAGAGACCACAACTACAATTGGGAAGTTCTAGGCAATGCTATTCCCTGCATGGTTTCACAGGTCAAATTAAATTCCCAAATTTGCACATGTCCTTTCAACTCTTTTTTACAATTAATCTCAAATCCTTGTTATATATACATAGGGACTAATTGACGAAGAGAAATTGGACTCTTTCAATATACCTTACTACATTGCCTCGAAGGACGAAGTTGAAGATTTAGTGAAGAAAGAAGGTTCTTTTACAATTGAGTTTATTGACTTGATTGCAATAAACACTTTGGACATAACACGATCCACCCCAGAATCCAGAGCTAATATCATCAGATCAATCACAGAGTCGATTATTTCAACCCAATTTGGAGAAGAGATACTGGACAAATTATATGATAAGGTGGCAGAGATTGTAACTGAGGATTCCAAGCTTGGAAAAGAAGTAACCAAGCGAATTAGCATTGTTGTTGTACTAAAAAAGGTTATATAATTTCTCGCCTTTCTGCTTGCTAGTTTACGAAATATTTAATAATCAATGTCTGCTAATTAAGCTTGTAGCTTAACTTAATCTCTTAAATAAGTTGTCTTTTGAGTGGTTATTACCATCGAAAATCCTGTTGAAAGACATATATAAGCATTTCTGATTACAGATTTGATTCATTTGAATGTAATTGATGCTTGTAAGACTCTCATTTCAACGAAAGATTCGCGGTATGATAGCTTTGATTTCAGTTGATTAATTTTGAAGAGAAACTAGCTTGCTCTATATATATACTCCTAATTACATTCACAGTGATGATGCAATAAATTGTAATGGCATGTCCAAGAAATCCAGCTGGGGACTGTTCAAGAAAAATACAACACCTCTTACATTCCACCTAAGGTGATCATGGGGAAGTGTTATTAACAATATGAGAATTTGATTCAAACAAATGGAAGTCTAAACATTTTGGCCCAATATGATGGATGTTGGGAGTAAGCAATCAAATTTCTATTGTAGGCGAGATCAGAACAAGTTTAATGATTATAGTGATCTTTAACTTTATTTTTAATTTTGCAGCTAAAAGTGGGGGGTTAAGACCCAAACAAATAGTTGGAAAGGCAGTTGAATGTGCCTTTGGAAAAAAGTTTATCAAAATATCCAATTCCTAGTTAAATTGTCAACATAGCTGATTTGAGTCTTGAGCTCATGTCAAAAAAGTTTCAAAAGCGAATTGAAATTTGAAACATTCTTATCACACACAAGTGATGCAAGAAATCCAGTTTTACTTGAATTGATTTCGATTTTAATCGGCAAAGATTTTAAGGCACTATTAGCCCAGCAGGCCCTTCGTCATCATCTTTTATATGGGCTAGATTTTAGATGGCTTAGTAGTAGGCCTAATAGATTATTAGTCCATTATTACATCAGAAGTTACTCCTTTTTTTTCTTTTCTCAAAAGAACTTTTTTTAAGCAAATAATCAATTTCATTAATCAATGATTAGAGATTACAAACGTCGGGAGAAATAGTCTCGCACCACACGTTATCCAACTCAATCTTTAACTAGAGAATGTGCAAATACATTGGTTTTCCTATTCACAAATTGAAATACAAATAAAATAAGGTTGCCGAATCTCTAATATCATCTATCCTAGAAACTATATCTTAAATAAACTATTTATAAACCAAATACACAAATAAATAAACTAAAAATTAAACTCACATTCCGTGAGAGTTGAACCTAAGATCTCATAATCCAGGTAGGCTAGATTTAAGAGTCTAGTATTTGATCATCAGGGCAAATGCCCAATGGCTCAAACGAACTTTTTAATATAAGAAACAAAGTACTCCATCTTTTATTTGGGATATACTCCATTAAGGAGTATATATTTGGGATTTTTTTTTTTTTAGCCAAAGAAGTATTTGGGATTATGATATCTATCTTTTATTATTTTTCACTAATATTAAGTAAAATTTCAAGTTTTTTTTTTTTTGCCATTAAGGAAATTCTTTTGTTTTAAATTAAGCATTTAAATATGATCCTTTTTTGGTTTAAAACCTAGCTAATTAGGAGAAAAATTATAAGCTTATTATTATTCTTTTAATTGATTAATCTATTGTATGGTTTTGAGCACGTGCTTTATCCAAAATCTATATCTATACTTTACTATTAAAGTTATCCCCAAACTGCCGTATGATCCGTATTTGACTCTTTTCCTGTTGGCATTTGTCCAAAATTGATTGGTTGGGAGAAAACCAATATATATTTATATTTTATATATTTCGAATTCCAAATAATATTTATAAATAATATTTAGATTGAATTATAATCAAAGTAAAACTCCATTTCCTTCAAGTAGATAATTATTTTTGAATAGACATTAAAATTCTAACAATATTTCCTTCCATGGTGCCAAAAAAAAAATTCCTTCCATTTAACTTAATTGCTAAAATTTTACTTAGAATTGAAATTACTCAATTCCAATAATAAACCAGAAAACCCGACACGAATGTGGAGGGATAATATCTACTAGTAGTCGTAATTAAGAACCCAAATGGCTAAACCTAATAATGTAAGAAAAGTTCAAAGAGTTGTTGGGATAGGAGAGGTGGTGGATTAATATTGATAGTTAGCAAAAGATTTAATTAAGTGTTTGATTGATTTAAGTGGTATTTTACATAATTTGATAATTTCAACAATTTTTTGTTCACCCAAAAAAAAAAAGATAATTTCAACCTTTTTTGTACATGATGACAAATCATTTCTTATATTATATAAGCTTACCCTAAGTAAAATTATTCTCTAAAAGGAATGTGACTCGAATTAACAAATTCCTGCTTTAAGTCTTAAGGATGCGTTTGGTTAGGATTACCACCCAGATCACCAGTGATCTTAGATCACCATTGATCCAAGATCACTGGTAATCTTAGTCAATTCCTGTTTGGTTGGATCATCAAAGATTACTAGTGATCTTTGATCACCATGTTTGGTTAAATAGGAAGATCACCTATCAATAATTAGTACACACTTATAAAAGACCATGTTACCCTCATGCTATAATATAAACAAGCCTTTGTAATTAACCAAAATTTTCCATTTCTTCAATACTTTCTATCAATTCTTTATAAACTAATTTTAGCTAGTTGATTTTTTTAACACAATCTATCAATTTTTTGTAAACTAATTTTGGTTAATTGATTTTTTTTTCTAACACCGTAATTGACATTTGGTTCATTATTTTCGATTTATCATTCTTATACCAATACATTATTATATATATCTATTTTTTTTTAGAGGTATTATATATATCTACTTGATTTGTATGTTATTATTATTATTATTATTATTATTAGTATATATACGTATTATTATCATTATTATATATATCTACTATCCCCTCCCTGTTATTGTTGTTATTATTATATAATATATTTACGTATTATATCATTATTATAATATATATATATATATATATATCTACTACCCCTCCCTGCCATTGTTTTCGAAATTGTCGAAGAGTGAAAATGGGAAAATGAGTATTTCAATTTTGGGGAGAAAT
>AWWV01008157.1:0-60411 GCA_001974805.1 Corchorus capsularis
TGTCGAAGAGTGAAAATGGGAAAAATGAGTTTCGTGTGTTATTTGTGTTAATATGGTATTTTGTAATTAAAATCAAAACAAAGGTTAAGGTGGTCAGATTTGTTAAATATGTGAGGGTAAAAAAAATAAAACCAAAATAGTGGTAATTCAGATCACCTGGTGATCTTAGATCACCATGGTTTAGAGAGGTGATCGGATCACCCCTGGAAGGGTGATCCGATCACCCTTCTTAAAAATAAAAATGTAACCAAACGGGGTGATCTGAGATCACCACCCAAGATCACCTGAGTCGATCAAAGATCACCCCCAACCAAACGCAACCTAAGTGTCTTCGTAAGAACAATTTTTTCTGAAAAACTCCTAAAGATAAAAAAAAATCCAGAAAAATTATGGTGAAAGTTTGATTCATTCATTACGTAATTGTTTTGCCTAAGATTTAGTACTAATTAATAACGTAATTAATTAGGTGCATAATCGAAGAAGAAGACAAAATTAAGAATTCAAATATCTAATTTAAACTTATTGTATTAAGGGGTACTGACCAATCAAAAATCAACAAACAATAAACTCAATTAATTGGCCTAAAATTGACAAGTCAAAGTTCAAAGATATAGAAGTGCTTGAATTCTAAGTATAAAAACACCTTAATTTTAGAATTTAAATTGCAAAACAAGTTAAGGAGAGAAAAAAAAAATGGCAATGGAGGTGAAGGATATGTTGTTTATGAACAAAGGAGATGGAGAATATAGCTATGTCAAGAGTTCTGGATATACGGTTTGATAAATCTGATCCCTATATACCCTTTTGTTTATTTTATCATATATTAAACCATTTATGTTACGAAGTTATAAAAAAAATGATTTGGTTCATTTTCTTTGAATTGCAGCAAACCGTTGCAGATATAACCCAGCCAATAGTTTACAATGCAGCTCAATCATTCATCAGGGAAAATGGCTCAAGTCAATTTGGAGTTCTCAATGTGGCTGATTTGGGGTGTGCTGCAGGTCCAAACACTTTCACAGTAATGTCAACAGTAATTGAGAGCACAGTCAAGAATTGCAGTGAATTGGGATTTCAAATCCCAGAAATCCAATTCTACTTGAATGATTTGGTGGGGAATGATTTCAACACACTCTTCAAAGGGTTATCTGTCATTCATGAAAAGTATAAGAATGTCGTTTCATGCTTTGCAATGGGTGCTCCTGGTTCCTTCCATGGCAGGCTTTTCCCTAAGAACTCCATTCATCTTCTGCATTCTTCTTATAGTCTACATTGGCTCTCCAAGGTAAATATATATTACACAATCCAATTTTGATTTATTCCTTGGCCAAAATTAAAAAATCGAAAAAAATCAATCGTTGGATTTAATACTGTTATTGAATGGATCATAGACGTAAAATTTCAAGTCAATCTGATATATCTTTATTATATCGATTGGGACTCCAACATTTTTCAATATTTTCAATATATATTTAACGGTGAATATTATGCATCAAACATATAGTTAAACATATTTAACTTGAAATTTGACATACATGATCTATATGATAAGAATTTAAGATCTAACGGTCGTATTGAATATATTTAAATTCTACAAAAAGATATAAGAGAGCTAAAAAAGGGTGTAACTTACAGCGGGTATAAGTTGATCCGTCCTAAAAAAAATACCACAAAACTTAAAATTTTCCTTAGTATCATGTATATTTCTATGTACAAATACTTCAAATGTTTCAAATTGGCCCCCCAAAGTTTAATTTTGTATAGAACAATTTATATTGGCGCCCTCAAACTTAAATAACAAGATCCGCGCGCCCATGTTACTAACACTAGAATTAATTACTATGATGATAAAAGGTACCAAAACTGACGAATGAAGAAGGCTTACCACTAAACAAAGGGAAGGTTTACATATCAGAAACTAGCCCTCCTGCAGTTAGCAAAGCATACCTTACTCAATTCCAACAAGACTTCCTTTCGTTCTTGAAAGATCGATCGTCGGAGATGGTATGTAATGGTCGCATGGTGTTGATAATTCAAGGACGTCAAACCAAAGATCCTTGGGATAAAGATGCTTGCTATGTTTGGCAAGTTCTAACCGATGCTATATCCTACATGGTTTCACAGGTGAAATTAATGTCCCAAATTTACACTTTTTACACACTTATTTTTGTTGGATGCTCTTAGCAACTAATTAACCCAAATCTTTGTTCATTAATTCATTGCATAGGGGCTAATTGACGAAGAGAAATTGGACTCTTTTAATGTACCTTACTACATTGCGTCGAAAGACGAAAGTTGAAGATTTAGTGAAGAAAGACGGTTCATTCATGACTGAGTTTATAGACTTAATTGCGGTAAAGACTATAGACATGATACGATCCACCTCAGAATCAAGAGCTAGAAATTTCAGAGCATTTACGAGCCAATGATTTCATACCAATTTGGACAAGAGGTGATGGATAAGTTATATGATAAGGTGAAAGAGATTATAGTTGAGGATTTCAAGCATGGAAAAGAATCAACCATTAGCATTGTTCTTGTACTCAAAAAGATTAAATAGTGTCTCACCGTCTGGTAATTTACCAGGAAATAATAATAATAAAGTTCGGCCATCAGACATCTGGTCTGGTGATAGATAGTTACACTTTTAGTTTCGGTGACTAAAGTACGATCCTCAGTAAAATAATAATAATGATAGTAATTTACGAGGAAATAATAATAATAAAATTTGGCCATCAAACATCTGGTTTGGTGATAAAGTGTTAGACTCTTAGTTTTAGTAACTAGAGTCTAATCATTTATAAAGTGTTACTAGATATTAAAGTTCAATTACATGTTCGATTTTTTCAACATTGTTCAAAACCCAAATCATTACTAGATTTTTTTTTAACAATGTCTTGCAATCTTTTGAATTTTGTTCACATTGAAGTATGTATAATCCCAAAAGGGAAAGTGTGAAAGTTTTATGATTGGGCAAAGTTTATGTGCTTAAGAAGTAAAATGACAAAATTTTGAAAGGTTACATGTG
Organism: Corchorus capsularis; assembly: GCA_001974805.1. Taxonomy (NCBI): domain Eukaryota; kingdom Viridiplantae; phylum Streptophyta; class Magnoliopsida; order Malvales; family Malvaceae; genus Corchorus; species Corchorus capsularis. The sequence goes on from AWWV01008157.1 coordinate 3,029, forward strand.
ACTATTACATGTGTCAAGTCGACGTGTCACTCGTTGTTGATGTATCATGTCCACGCCAGCACCGTTAGTCACTCCATTGACAGAATGGGTAACAGAGCCTCAAAATAAAAGTTTAGATGACAAGATACCCGCAATAATACTTTAAGAAAATGTCAGCGGCTACAAAGTTTAGGGGGCATTAGAATTATACTTCCTGACTCTTCCAAAACAGAGTTTATAGGCACAATTTCAATGGAAATTGGGGATCAAAATATGGGATGGCTAGTGCTTGAACCCATATCAACCAAGGAGTTAGTTGTAGTATAGTGGTGCTGAAAAAGAAAGACATTTGACATTAATTTATGTGTCATTAAGGATTTTAATAGGCAAAAAAGAATAAAAACTGATGGCATTAATGAATTGTTATAATGTCAGCTAAGCTTATATATATCTTTTGGTTAGCCAGAGCTATGACATAGGCACTGGTACCCTTTTTCTCTATTAATTAAACTAGTTTAGTGGTTATTATTATTGAAAATGACTTGTTAATTTAGACTATAGAAAACAAGTTGCTTGTAGCCAAATGGAAAGTGTTTGAGACTTGGGACAATGTTAGGTAGCATCTATTTTTGTGCCTAGCAGAAGCAGGACCTAAATTAACCAAACTTTGGCATATGCTTTGCCTTGTTGCTGCAAGCAGGCTAAAATATTAAGAAAATAAAGAATGGGTCTAAGAAATCAAAGCTCTCTACTAATTTCATGATTAAATTAGCAAAACTTATATGTTAACATAAGTTGGAAGGTCGCATTCTTAAAATTTCCTACTAATTTCATCTTATTCACTTCATATCCGTGATGATGAGATCATTTTCGTATAATAAGACTTAAATAATAAGTTCATTATTGAGTTGATAAGATTCATTATTTAAGCATAATGATAAGAATGACAATTAAGTGCGCGATCCGGGTTAGTCAGACAAAGTCCTGGATATCGGATGGGATTAAAAAAATAAAATAAGAATGACAATTGATGACCAAACATTATAAGAAATTATAGTGGCTATTTTATAATAGTATTTGCTTCCTTATCTTCTCATATATGGGTTATATAAAAGGAGAAAGAGACCAATCAAGAAGAAGTCAAGTTCCATAATTTAAGAACAAAAACAGAGAAGCAGAGACATGGAGCAGGTGGTTTGGTCGGTGTTATTATGAAAATGACATTTCCACAAATCATAGCCATACAAATACATTGGCATTGCCCACTTTGAAATTGGGCCAATTTTGCCATCAGCAACCTTCCTTTTTTTTTTTAAACTTAAAAGGAAAAAAGAAAAACCCTTGAAACATATTTTACATACAAATTACACAGCCAATCAAGCAATAGAAAAATGGAAACAAACTGAGATAAGGCCAAGGTTGAGTGGAATTTTTTTTGGCTTCATTTTATCTTTAAGATTATGAGATGAACGACCATGAATATGATGATAACAATCATGACCGTTGGTTTGATCACTTTGATTTGAAAGGGATGGCTCTGATCACAACAACGTGGTAGAGAGCTGCCAATGCTGCTCCAATGAATGGGCCCACCCAGAAAATCCACTGCAAAATTTCATAGATAAGACTAAGCAATCAACCAAATATGGGCAAAAAGAATAGTGAAATTGGGTGAAAAAATTTATGGAGACTTACGTGGTCATCCCAACCCTTGTCCTTGTTGAAGATGATGGCTGCACCAAGACTACGAGCTGGGTTGATACCGGTTCCGGTAATTGGGATGGTGGCCAAGTGCACCAAGAACACTGCGAACCCAATTGGCAATGGTGCCAAAATCTAGCCAAATACAAAACATTCACCCCATTAATCACCATATATAACATATAGTAATCTTTCCTATTCAAAATACCCACATATATATAATTAAATGATTCATTCCACAACCCTATCATTTGTCTGGTTAATATCCGATAGTCATATTGGGTTTGATTAAATTCAGAGTCTATAGTCTCGGACATCATATAGATACATCATATTTTCTCAACTTACAAAACTCGAATCTGAAACTTCTTAATCACTAAATTAAAAAAAAATCCGATAGTCATATGGGTCCGATTAGATTCAGAGTCTATAATCTGACATTAGAAAGAAAGATCATATTTTCTCAATTTACAAAACTCTACTCTGAGATTTCTTAATCACTGAATTAAAAAATCTGATAGTCATATATATTGGGTCTCATTAGACTTCAGAGTCTATGATCTGACACCAGAAAGAAAGATCATACTTTCTCAATTTACAAAACTCGAATCCCATACCTCTTAATCATTAAATTAAAGATTGATAGTTAAGCAATTACTTGATTGAATCAATCAATTGTGGATTTTAGCACTTATTGAAGAAAATTTCAAAGTGATTGACGTGAAATTAAAGTGTGCATGTGAGGAAGGGAAAAACTTACAGGGACGTGAGAGTCTCTGGCGCTGCGCTTGGCATCAGTGGCGGAGAAGACGGTGTAAACAAGAACAAAAGTACCAATAATCTCAGCACCAAGACCATCTCCTTTGGTGTAGCCATGAGCAACGGAGTTTGCTCCGCCGCCCAAAGCAGTGTACCTAGTCTTTCCCATGAATCCCTTAACCACACCAGCGCCGCAGATGGCTCCCAAGCACTGCATCACCATGTAGAAAATCGCCCTTGTCAACGACAATTTCCTCGCCAAGAACAACCCAAATGTCACCGCCGGGTTGATGTGACCACCTATGCACAAAAAAAAACACCACGAAATTTCATCAAAAAAAAACACCCAAAACTTCAAACACTTTTTTTTTCCAGTTTCATTTTACTTACCAGAAATTCCAGCAGTACAATAAACAAGAGCAAAGATCATGCCACCAAAAGCCCAAGCGATTCCTTGAATTCCAACAGTTGGGCACTTAGTTTTTTCCTTAACAACGCCCATAACAGTCAAAACAGAGATATACAAGAAAAGGAAAGTGGCGACGAACTCAGCAATCCCAGCCCTGTAAAAAGACCAAGATGTCAACTCGCTTGGCTCGAAGAGCGGCGCCGGTGGTGGCTCGGCGTAGTCTTTGCCGTCATCTTGGCTTTGAGCCGCCGTCCCAATAGGTTGCCTCTCAGCATACTTGTTTGCTCCCAATCTAACATCTTCTTCCTTGCCCTCCATTGTTTCTCTTTGCTTGCTCTGTTTTTTTGAAAAAAATAAAAACTCTGAAAGCCAAAGAAATTGCAAAGCTTGAAACTCTGTTTTTCTGAGTCAGTGTGGAGTTAGAGCTTGGAAGAGTGTGTTTTATAGGGAGAGTTGGAAGGGAAAATGGTGGGGTTAAGCTTATAAGTGTATTTAATAATTAATTTTTTGTGACCGACCAATTGTTTTCTGGCAATTTTGAAATTTTCTTTGGGGTTTAATGGAAAATGACTTAGAATGTTTTTTGATTAAAAACGACAATGGGGCAGGGGGTGGCTGCAGGGACATCATTAGTTGGCTTAATCTTGGCCACAAATATGTTTAAGCTGACGATCATTTTCATCAGGCCACCGTCCATTGCCACTATTTTTCAAGTTTTTGAGTGAATGATTGTATATAATTTTGTGTTATTTTCAATGTGTTGCATGGTATAGTCAAAATTTTTGAATAAAATCCGTGATGGAATTCAATTTAGTTTAAGCTTCCTTGATCATAAATGAATTGATTTGGACATTGAGAAAACTAACACTTCAATATACTCCACAGCTTAAGTGAATTTAAATGCATGCTCAGAGTTTGAGGTTTTCAATAAAGTCTTAAATTCAAGTGTTATGATGGACAATATAGAAGTTAGTAGAAGACTTTTCTCTTGTTTGAAATTTAACCCACGAATTTAACTTCGAGTTAGTCGTGTGATGACAAGAGGGAGTTCTTGTGCACTTAATTATACCATCTTTGTCAAAATTTTAAACTAAATGTTCATTAATGGGTCGTTTGGTATTGTTTTCGTTTTTCTGTTTTTTATTTTTGTTTCGTTTTCATTTTGTTTTTGTTGCGCTGTCAATTTTTTAAAACAAAACATGTTTGGATATACAATTTGGTTCTACGTTTTTAAATAAAAATGTAAAAGAAAAAATGGTTAAAAAACATGTGAGTTACTGTTCATCATTCTGCTTCTGTGTTTTGAAAAAACATGAAAACGCAAAATTTTTGCTTCCATTTTTTTCCAAAACACTGCTTCTGTTTCCAAAATTTTTGAAACCGGAAACAGCCTGCCAAACATGTTTTCACTGTTCTGTTTCCAAAAACCGAAATTGACAATAGAAAACAAGAAACAAAAACGATGCCAAACGAGCTCCGATTCAACGTTTGCGAAAATGCTCAATTTAAAGTCAATCATTCAAAAACAAAAACTCAAATAATGGTCCATTGTTGCAAAATCGGCTTAATTAGCCTGCCGTCAATTTTATAGGCTTAATTAAGAGTTTATAATATGGTCTAACGTTGATCAGGAAACCTTTAATTGAGTCGATTTTATAACGTTTGATTCAGATTTGAGGTTTTTTTAACGATATATCTTAAATTGAGCATTTTTACAAATATTAGACTCTTATTTAAACATTTAACCTAAACTTTAAGGCTCAATTAAACAATTTTGACTTTCTTGCATTGATTACTCTAAACCCACATTAATTTGCTAGATTTATTTATTTATATGGCCCTTGAAGTTGCAATAAATATGTAGCCTTACCTACATACCAGGGAATTGCAAAGAAAGATGATCACTTTCCCAAGGACATTAATTAATTAACTAAGAAGCTGAAAATGATAAGGATCCATCCAAAATCCCAACAGTAGTTTCCATTATTGTTCGAGCAAGTTCCGTGACTTGAAACCGAGGCTCCAAGTTTTCGGCAGTGTTGAAAAACTTTAAGACCATGTTTTGCTCGTGGTCGTGTACTTCATTTCCACCTCATGGGGCGGTGAAGTCTACTGTATACACTATGTACAGTACTGTTAAATCAGTTGGAAAATGATTATTATAGGTAAAAGGTAACATCATCATTAATTAGATGAAAAATTAAGTTTTCCTAATTAGGATTAGAAGTATAAATTTGTCATGTTTTAATTTTTGTGGTTATTAATTACTAGTAGTAGCTAGCAATTTCTTGAAGCTTGTTGGTTTAGAAATAAAGAAGAGATTTGCTGTTTGATATTGATAGGGCAAGCATCCAAGACCTAGGAAGATGCCTTAGGGCTTTGAATATGCCCTTTAAATGATGAATTCCACTATATATTTTCCTTTTACCTAGAATTTTAATTATGTCATTTTCACATTTTCAATATTGAGTTAAAAAAAAAGCTAGTAGTAATTAAGAACAAACCCAATCTTATTTCCTAATTTTCTAACCTAAATTAAGATTAAATTATTTTCATTTTCATGTACTCATCAGCATGTGATTGGTTAATCATTTTCATTTAAATTAATATTTCTGCAGGGACAAGCCAACTAGTTATTATATTGTTAATGATGTATTAAAATATGATCTTGGTTTTATATGAGCCAATGATTATCCCCTAAAAGTGCAAAGAAATGCAGAAAAATAAAGTAAGAAACTATGATCCAGGCAGTTCTTTTTGGAAGATAATGATAGACTTGTGGAATTTTGATTATATTTTAATTATGTAAGCTAATCTCTTTTTTTATTTAATTCCCTTGTTATTGCAATGACATGTATGGATAACAAAAAATAATACCATATATTATATTGTAATCAAATTCAGAATCTTTTCCAAGCTTTATCATTTTGTGCTGGCAAAAGCTTTAGGTTAGAGACATCATATATCATACAATATATTTTGGAAATAATTTTTGTCTATTAACATGCAAATGGCCCCCACCCAAACACCTCTTAGCTTCAATAAGGGGAGAGAGTGATTTTAGGGTTCAAAAACAAAACATGGAGAAGTGGGGTCTTAGGGGCATATGTTTTTGGAGGTCTTCATCAAGAATTTTGGGTTGTCACAACAAAAGAAAATATGTAGCACCAAAGGGTTTTCCTATATTTTTTTTTTCCCAGCACAATCATGGAGGGATACTTCCTTTTCATTTGCATGGTCCTAGAACATGAGAATTTCTAAAAAGTTGTGGTCAAGCTTGGAGTTGAAGCTCAAGGGTGTCTTACATATATTTGTTGTTTTAACCTTTTGTGATTGTCCAAATATTGGATATCAAAATTCTTTCCCAAATTACTCAAATCCATTCCTTCAATAGAAGCCCTCTTTTATGCTGTCATAAATTAATTATTTTAAACTGATAGTTAATTTGCTACTCGCTTCACTAGATACTCTAAACGATATTGGACTTATAATTTAGATGTTTAGACACGAGTAATGCTACTTGACTCACCAATTTATCACCTCATTTCTCTGGCTTGTAAACATGTCCAGGTAAGATCATTTTGAAGATCATCAAAGCATGAATTTCCTTGGTTTAGGGATGCAATTTGCAAAACTTTTTAACCTTAATTTCCCTTCCTTGGTTGATTTTGGCCAATAATTGCAAATTATTCAACGAATTAATTAATTTATCTTTCAAATTAGCATGCTATGATGTGATATATTATTATGAATAGGATCCAAGCTAATACACCCACTAAAGGGTGGATTATATTATAAAGCACCGGCCACTAATGAATTGTATTCAATACAAAACAATCAAATAGTATATATTATGATCTAATTTATATGGTTAATTTACTAAAAGTGCTAGCATTCCATACAAAAAAGAACATCATACACATATAGTAAAAGGAAAATTAAAAAAATTCAACCACATACATTTCAAATTTGTGTATTTAAAAAATAATGGGGTGGCTAGGTGTCAAGGTAATGATTTCGTACCTAAAACATAATTTAACAACTAAGTATATGTATAATGGTCGCTTTTAGATTAATTTAAAATAAAAAGGATAAGATTATCCACCCCCTCAACCGCCTGTTAAATTAAGGCCACAGCTTATATTTGTTGGGATGGCCATATCATTTAGCCTCACAAATAAAATGGCTGCTGCTGATGACCTAATACTTTAATTTATTTTTTTCAGCATAAAAACTTAAATAAAAGGTTTTCAAGTCCTTTTCCTTTCAATATAGAAAGTATAATAATTAAGAAAGATTGAAGCTTGAAAGGATCTAATTGAAGATTTGGGAATAGATAGCACTTTATGCCACAATACTCAAAAGGTTCCCATGAATTCAAGATCCATTAAATTTTTTTTTGGGCATTTCAACATCCATTAAATTTAGTATAAATTTCTTTTTAAAAAAAAATTCAGGTGAGGGGAGACTGCCCCAGTCTAGGGTCAGAGTATGCTACAAGACTCAAAAAGGGATTATAGTGGTACTTATAGATCACCCACCAACGAATACCGCTGGCACGACTCGAATTCCAAACCTTACAAGTAGGATTTGAAGTCTTACCAACTCAACCGACCTCAATTGGCATATGAATTGTATAATTAAAGTATATATACTAGTGTATATATAATACTAAATTAGTCCACTCCCGTCTCATAAATCTCATTCTTCCAATCTCAAGATCTTTGTGATGAAATTTCGACTTTCTAATCACTTAACATTCATTTGGAAACGAATTAAGTATGTGGTAGAAAATATGATTCAGCTCAGTTTTATCTGTCTTTATAAGCCCAAAAGTTCCCCAAGTTGGATTTGGGCATTATTTCAGACCCATATTGCTTAATGGGTCAAGAACAAAGCCTGCTAGGATTATCTTATCCATATTTTTTAAGCCCTATTATTTGAAGATTAAAGTTAAGACAAAGCCCAACAAAAAGAAGATCCACAAAATTGTCTATTTTCAAACAACAATTTGTCCATTTCCTTATTCTTCCAAGCAAGAAACCCTCTTCCACTTCCAGGTGTTCTTTGTTAGTAAAACCTCTTGGCCGTCCCAAGTCGTACCAATTTTCTTGTCCTAAATATAGTAAATACATCTCTTGGCGTGTTTGTTTATATGATGTTACATTGAAATTGAAGTTTTGTGCTTTTGTTTGTTATATTTTGCTTTCGGTTCTATTTCTTTAGTGGGCTTCTCTAACTGCAGCCCATGATCATGATGTCAATATCAAAGGTAAAGCCCAACTTTCTTGTTTGAGCACGGTTGTCCTTAAGTAAGGTGTCGTATTCGAATTCTGTGATGTATAAGTGTCTATAGTGTTTCTTTTATTCGAAATCTAAGAAGCTCATCTATAAGTCCAATGACGCTTTTAAATAAAATAATAATTTCAATATTTTAATTTCAGATTAATCAGAATTCAATATAATTAAAAAAAAAAGGAATATTCCAAATGAGGAAGGAGAAAATATCAAATCTATCTAGAGATAAATTCTGGCCAAAAAAATCTAGAGAGAAATGGCCCAGGCTAACTGGGTAGGTCCTACTTATAAAAGTCAAAAGTATTCCTTCCAACTAAATGTCCATTATTGACCATTGGATTTTCATCATACGGTTCAAAACAACCTTCCAGTGTCTCCTTTCAAATCACTGGATAATTTTTCCCTTCCTCTCTTTCTTGTGATCTGAAAAATCTTAAAATAGAAAGGAGAGCGTACGTGCATTGCATAGTACATGAAAACCAAAGTCAACCTATACCCAATAAAATGCCTCCACGTGTTCACTAGATTCCATCAAATGGCCATGAGCTTACTTATTCTCTACACTTTTCCACACGCTAACATTTCGCTCCCTTCCCTCCTCTTCACCGGCGAGAACCGTACCTCCACTTACCGCACCGGAACCGAATAATATAAATACTTTCCAAATTAAATACTATTTCGTGACTCGGGCTCCTTTCCAGTCTCGCAACTCACCAACTTAAACCTTCCGAGTTCACAGTGTACACCGACTCAGTCCATATTTTTCCTCTTAATATTTTATAAGATAAAAGAGGAAGAGTTACTAGTTAAAGAGGCTGATGAGAGGCATGTTGCCGATGCACCGTCGGACGGTTTTCAAGTTCCGACAAGCCGGGATCGCGACGCTTGGATCGGTGAAGATCAGGATCCTTATCTGCATATGCATCGCGTTAACTCTACTCGTCTTCGCGAACTGGAACAGCGATGCTTCTGCTTCCGTTTTGGGATGGACCGGTGACGTTGCTTCGCCAGATGGCTCTGTTTATCCACGGTGCGTTTGGCTTTTGTGAACTCATCTACCTGAACTTTCCGTCTTTGAATTTTCGGAAATTTGAGTGTTATTTAAGTTTAGATTAGATGAATTAGTGAATCTTCTTTTAGATTTTGTTGAGTAGTTTCCAAGTTAAGTTATAGAAAAGAGGAATCTTGACGGAAAAAGTTCGATTCTTTATGGAAAAACTGAATAAATTTAATATATCTAAATTAGAAAGTTTTGATTAGATTTTCAGGTAGTTGGTCAATCTAATTTAGAAATTGTTGACTGTTTAATAAAAATTACCTTAAAAAAGAACATATTTTCTTTATTGAAGTTTACATTTTTAATCTTTAATAGGAAACTAATTTCAAATTTAAAAATGTTGCTAAACAGTGTAAGCAAACTGCAATTTCAATTGAAAATTCTAAAGCTTTAAACTTTTTTAAATGTTTATTATGCATAGATGCTTGATAAAAATATTTGTAGAAGGTTTTTGTTGAGGGAAGTTACTAAAATGATCTAGAAATTGTTGCTATTCAAACTGGAAATTGAAATCTATTTGCTGGATGGTGTATTCTTTGCTGTGTACAGGGGAAGATATGCAATTGTAATGAACACTTGGAAAAGATACGATCTCTTGAAGAAGTCCATTTCTCACTATGCGTCATGTCCTAGACTTGATTCGATACATATTGTATGGAGTGAGCCTAATCCTCCATCAGATTCTCTTAAAAGATTTCTTAACCGTGTTATACAGTCTAACTCTAGAAATGGTCATCAAGTCGAGTTGGTCTTTGATGTCAATAAGGAAGATAGCTTGAACAACAGATTCAAAGAAATTAAGGATTTGAGGACGGATGCTGTTTTCTCAATTGATGATGATGTTATATTTCCTTGCTCTTCAGTAGAATTTGCTTTCACTGTTTGGCAAAGTGCCCCAGATACTATGGTGGGATATGTGCCCCGTATGCATTGGGTAGATGAAAAGGTATGCAGCTTTCTTGAAGACTCCTGAAAATATTGCGTAGAATTGATTGAAATTCTGAATTCATTTATGGACTTTACAAGGGAATCATAAACGTGCTGGATGCAGAATACCCAATTTTGTATACCTTCATGATATGCTCATTATTTTGCAGAAAGGCAAAGATAAGTACGTATATGGTGGATGGTGGTCTGTTTGGTGGACTGGTACATATAGCATGATACTCTCAAAGGCTTCATTCTTCCACAAAAAGTATCTCAAACTTTACACGGAAAGGATGCCTGCATCACTTAAAGACTACATAACCAAGAACAGGTTCCCCTTCATTTACTACTATTGTAGACATTTTATATGTTTTCATCATCTTATGCATGTTACGTGTTTATTATATACTAACTCCTAGGCTGGATTTACCAGGAATTGTGAAGATATTGCGATGTCATTTCTTGTTGCAAATGCAACAGGTGCTCCTCCCATATGGGTGAAAGGTAAATCTAAAGTAGTCTTCATAATGCACTCTGTTTTTTCTTTTTTTATTTAGTTCATCTTCTCTATGAGTAAATGATTGGAGGCGTGCATAAACAAATCTTTAGAAATTAAAATAAAAGAAAGTTAATGCGACCAAAAGTGAAGCTAGTTACATATTGTTTTCTAGAAGAGCAATCACTAGGCATCAAGGTAATAGCAATCCGTATTAAAACCAAGAAAACTGGGTATGAACCAATAGCCTGCTGATACAGAGTAGAAATGAGATAAGTCATAGTTAATTCTCTTGAAGAAGCAAAATAGCAAATAGATATAACAAAGATGATGAGTGCCAATATGAACTGTCTGCTAGTTATGCGCTTATTCCTGTAAATGCTGCAATGAGATTGCTCGTTCAGAGGCCTTATGAGTGATATCTATATATAGAAATAAATGAAACTCATTTTGGCAAGTGAATTTTAAAGCTTTTATGCAAATAATGATGGTTGCTTCTCTCAAGATGGTGTTTTTCTTCAGTGCTCTCTTCCAGATACTTGAAGTTAAGAACCTAATATTATGTAAACTGGATGGTGGCAACCTTAGTTGCCTCTGGCTATCATGTCCTCCTATAGATTCTGACTTGTAATTTCCTCCTATACTCTACTTGAAATTGCTTTCTTGATAAAATTATGACCAAGCTTTGCCTGTTGCATATCCTTTTGCCTTTGGATCATTATAATGTAAAATATTTTGTTTAAATTTTTGTGCACCAATTGTAGGCAAAATATTTGAGATTGGTTCAACTGGAATTAGCAGCTTGGGAGGTCATAGTGAAAAAAGAACTCAATGTGTTAACAAATTTGTAGCCGAGTTTGGGCGAATGCCCTTAGTACCTACTTCCATGAAGGCCACTGATAGCCGCAATGTTTGGTTCTGGTGATACCGGAGATTCCACCAGAGTTTTGATTTCAATTTTTCCACTCTTTTTAGCTCAATTAGCAGTTGATATATTTTGTCACGAGTTGTATCATAGTTGAATCGTCCATGTAGCTTATATCTTGAGGATAGCCTGATTTTCTTGTATTCTTATCACCTGTAACATGGCAGTTGCCATTCAACAATATTACTACTTAGTTTTCAATTCTATTCTCCAGATCAATACGTTTAAATCCTCTCGGGTTCTGCAGATTTTATGAAGTGTTCTTCATTTTCGTGTTTTTCATTGTCGATGCTGGTTAAAAGTGAAAACAGTTAAACAGGCAATTGTGTATATATCATATTTTTTAGTCCCAATCTGAAAATCAGTTTAGTGTTATCACCAATTATACTCAAAATCAATAGCCTTTGCTGCTGAGATTTAAGGCCGTGATTTCTGCAAGGTTATAGTTAAACTATACATCTGCATGAAATCATACTATACATATACATATTTGGGAAAAAGGCAGAGAATATGACAAAGAAGAATTGAAGGAAGCTACAAGATTAGAAAATGGCACTAATCCATGTTAGTTCCAAAAGCATCATCTATATATGCTCTGTCTTCTTAGATACCTAGTTCACTGCATCCATAAGTAGATGACAGACATAATTTCGGGTATATTCCCGATCTGATATATACATGAAAAACACCAGAAGGATCAGATGAGATGAACAAAACCCTAATCCCCCCAGGAAAAGACCTCACTGCAATTGTCTAATTTTTTCTCTTTATAAGATTAAGAAACCTTGTCATAGTTGAGAGGGAAGCAGGTATCTTTAGCACCGGTCGTCCAAAGGAAATAGGCGTAATTTGATGCATGGTAAGCGTTGTTTGGGTCAACATCAAGTGCTTGCAGGTATTTTTCTTCTGCTTGCCAATGGTCATTCCTCACCAGCCACAAGAAGTAAGCATATTGACCGAATGCCTCTGCATCTGGCGGCTCAACCTGAATAGCACGTCGGAATAACTCCTCTGCCCTGTAAGATTGAGACAAGTGACAGAATTAGCAGAGCTATTTTTATGTTCTATAGCCGGTAAGAGCTGCAGAAAGACTAGCAATCTAGTCTGAATTAGTCCATAATATCAGATTTTCGTGATACCAATAAGAGCTATACAAGTTTACTAATCTGATACAAGTAATTAGAGAACTAAAATGCCAAAAGATTAGGCTATCATATCCTGAACCTTAATCAAGCTACTAAAACATTCACAATTCAATTGGCCAAATGTTAAAATGAAGAAACTTATTCCTTGGCACTCAAGCTATATATATACAATAAGAGCTGCAGAAAGACAAGGCCAACATATTCTAAACCCTAATCAAGCTACTAAAACATTCACAATTCAATTGGCCAAATGTAAAAAATGAAGAAACTTGTTCCTTGGCACTCAAGCTATATTATATACAATATAAAACAAAATAAGAGGACTAGTAATTACCTGTCATAATCCTTGGCAACAAGGTAAAGAAACCGGGCATAATTTATAAGCAGAAGAAGATTATCAGGCTCCTTATCAACACACATCTGGTACATAAGGCTGGTTCTGAAAATCTCCACATTGTTAATATCAGGTGATTCTGGATACACAATCTGCTGCTTCATCTGATCATCAAGAACCTTATAAATAACTCCTTCTGTTCTTGAAGCCTTCCACAACCCTAACTCCGAATCTCTCCCGAATTCTTCGATTTCTTCTTCCACAAGGGACATGGTGGCTGCAATAGCCTTCTGGGTGGTGTAAGATCTTGGTTGTTGAATAGTCATTGAATGTACTGAAAAATTAGCCAGAAGGATCATGGTATAAACCATAAGGGTAGGCGTTTTCGAGAAAACTTGCTGGAAAAGCCACACAAACATCAAATTCATGTCCCCTTGCATCTTATTAAGGATTCCTCGCAAATCTTCACAGTAAAGATAATTCTCTTTTATCGTCCATGTATGATCTTGCAACTCTCTGATGATAAAAATCAGTGAAGAAAATGCCTTTTTAACAGAGCAGTATGCATATTCCCCTGCATCAACAAACCCTTCTTTCCATCTTAGCTTCTTCTTTATAATCCTTAGAGAAATGGGAATTTCCAAACTGTTTGCTTTCTGCTCAATTGTGATCCTACTAACTTCATCCCTCTCAGGCCAAGAAGGCGGGTCGGGTCGGATCCCCAGCCATTCTGGATCAAGAAACTCAAACTTTGATGGCAAAACCTGCATTTCTGTGCATTTTCCAAGAGCAGATGCAGATTCAGATTCCTTTTCTTGATTGATTTTTTCTTCATGATCATCATAAAAAGGGTAATCCCCTAATTCTTCAAACCCTTTCAAAACTTTTTCATCAGAGATATGGATATGATCACGGATTCTTGCACATGGAACAATATGTTTCAGATTATTGAACCCTCTGGTTTTTCTTGATCTGAGAAAAGTTGAACGAGGGGTTTTGGAAAAGGCCAATGGGAATTGGGTGTTTATTATTCCAACATTATTGGCTGAAAACCATGGCGAAGAAGAAGAAGAAGAGATTAAAGAGCCTGGTTTTGAAGGGAATTGTTGTAGCATCAACATCTTGTTCAGATTTTTTGATGCAAAATTGAGCTCCATTTGAGGATCCCTTTAATATTAGTCTCAATCTGCTAAAAAAAGAAACAAGATAAAAATTATATTCAAAGCAATAAATGGAAAGTCAACTATAATTATATTAGGTCAAAAATGAAAAACCCCATGATGCCCGTGCAAATTAAAAAGAAAAAGAAAATTTTTATACCTGAAAGTTTCTGATAAAAGCAAAATCTTTTCAAAGTCAACACGATTTTAAGGAAGGAAAATGACAGTTCTTACTTACCCTTTTTTAAAAGTATCAAATCGAAGTCGAAAAAGTCGAAAATGGAAGATATATTGAATACCTTCCCCAGAAAATCTTGATGATTGATTTAAGAAATTAATGAAAAAATGTTGAACAATGAGGCAAATTAAATCAAAATATTGATTTCCAAAAAAGGACAGATTCAGCAGAAAACTCTTTTCACCACTTAACTGGGTGGTTTGAAACTTAAACACGTGGTTTAATTTTCATGGCCATGAAATTAAGAAATTAAGATCCGATGATCAAGTTGTGTTTTTTACTCAGTCGGTTCAAGTCCCGAGTCATAGTTCCATGAAAATAGCAGAACAGAAACGAAGTTGTTTCGGAGAACACTTGGCTTTGAAACAGAGGTTTTGGTAACATATTTGAAAGACACGTTGCATGTTTTGCAGATGCATTGGATTTGAGAAACCAACCATGAAAAACAAATGGGAGATATATATATATGTTTCGGAATTTCTGAGGATTACAAGGAGATACGTGTCGATTATGGGATTCTTTAGGCTGATTTTGCTTTGAAAAACTCAAAAAAAGTATGGCAAGTTTGGGAGTTTGTGATGCAGTTGAGGTTTTGATAGAAATTTCATATGACTGTGGAAAACGGAGATATAAAACCCTATGAAAAGCTATGTTTACTCCTGACTCTTTAAACTAGGGTTTATTAAATTTTAATTGTTTTAGAAAAAATTAATTATGTTCTAAACAGAGTACAGAGTATAAAATACTGAAGCCCAATATAGTAACATAAAGTCTAAAACATTAGTCTAATAGTAATAATTAAGTCCATCTAATTCGGCCCGTGTCAGAATGTCCAATTGCCTCTCCTGCATCAATTTAGGTACCTAGAAGCACCTTCAAACTATTAAAAGTGGAACCGGCGAAAGGTGATTGGATCAGGGAGATTATTCATGTCTATAGAGAAGGTGACCGATGTGCGGATTTCTTGATAAATTTTGGACAAGACATTCCGTATGGTGCAGAGGTGTTGGTCGATCCACCCCAGGAATTGCTTGCTTTGCTTGAGCAAGATGCTAATGTAGAGGTTAGCTGACTTTGTCGACATCTTTTGTACCAAAAAAAAAAACTGGAATTCAAGTAATTAAAGGTCATCATACATGATATGATCTGATGGTAGAGTGTTGGATTCGTAGATTCAATGCGAGAAAGTAATTAAGTATTTGACCTACTACCTATACGGCTAATGAGCTTATTGCCTCAACAAGTAGCACCGTACCCTAAATTGGTTACTCTCTCACTATTTTTTTTTAAGGATAATCGAATTCTTTCCAAATTTGCCCCTGCAGGGTGGCTTAGTGGTAGGAGCCAAGTATAAGGTTTCTACAGTCATGATTAAAGGTTCAAATCTTAGTCAACATAAATTTTTCTCGCATATATAGATATTCTACCCGACTCCACCATGTGTTAAGATCTACTATGATCTGCCGGTGTGTCCATTGCCATGAAGTCCTCGGGATTTAAAAGAGAGTCGAGATTGAAAAGCTCTAGAGTCAATGATGCCCACAACACAAGAGACTCCTTCCAAATTTCAGCAATTTACTATGATCTTAAAAGTTCTGGTGTGTCTGGAATTCGCCTACTGTCCTATCCTCCCACAAAACATAATTAAAAAAAAAAAGAATTAAATTCCTAAAATTTCCCAACAACTCAATATTCAAGAACAAGACTGGTTGGTTTATGGGCATACATTGCTTTCACGTGCATGTCAAATGTGAAAACCATGCTTATATCTGACTCAAAATCATTAATGTTTTCAACAATTTTGGTGTTGTTCTTAACTGTAATTTGAAGTAATCAGGTTTCTGGGATTCGTTTTCCATGTTTCTGTCTTGCTGACAATTTCCACATGGAATTGTTTTATACAAAGTTTGTTGGAAAATGGGGCAAGCAAACGATATATAATTATCAATGGCGATGGAATTTGAAAAGAAAAACGTTTGAAAGCCACGTGAATTCAATCCTATCCTATCTCTATCTTACAGCAGCTTCAAAATTGGATAAACAAATTAATGAAAGAAACATTTGATTGTGTTTTTTTTTTTTCCTGTTATTCCATTGTTTATAATGACTTGAGAGACACATGGGAATTGGGGATTTCTCTTAATGAAAGGGAAGATACGGAAATTTGCAGGAAATTTTGATAGAATTGACTAGGAAAAAAAAGGGCATTATCAAAAGATTTTGCAAGATTTGGTCATCAATTTTTTCTACTAAAGTTCATGGAGCAATTACTTTGAAGATCACCATCATATTAAAACAATACTGAATATAATCTATAATTAATTTCCATTTTAAGGAAATCCTTAAGGTGCACAAGCTTAACAAATAATTATAACTCAAAACTAGACTATAAATAAACTGTTTGGTCGGATGAAAGGGATTTGATAACTTCAATCTTAAACCAAACTACATCAGATCGAGTAAAAGAAATTCGATAACTTTGATTTTGAGTTTGAGTCTTGTGACTCTTAAGTAAGGATTTAAAAGTTTGATACAATTTAACTTGTAATAAACTTGGACCAAATGGTACTATAAGAGTTAAGCTCTTGGAACTATCTAAGAATTTCTTCCATCCTAGGGTCAAATTTAATTCATTTACACCAAAATTCTCTTCATTTAAATTTATGTTAATATTACCTCAAAATAACTTTATGTTAATATTCCTTTTATGATATTCCTATTCTTTTCACTTCACTTCTAAGATTTACACATATCTTCTTTTTGGTACATATCTTTAATATAACATTTTTATCAAAAAAAAATCATCCAATGTGCAAAAAATCACAGCTAATTTGCCAATTAAATTGAACCAATTGGAGAGTATGATTGGTTATATCTTTTACCAAAATTTAAAAATTTTCCTATTTGTTTATATATGAAGCAATATTTTCTTTTATAAAATCATGAATTCCCATTTTACAAAAATTTTACAGTATACAAACAATAATTAATTTAAACCCAAACATCAAAACTACAAAGAATAATTAATCTTTTTCCTTCTTTCTTTTTCTTTTCTTTTGTAAACTTTTCCATTTCTGTAATTATATCTTAATCAAACTAATTAACTCCACCGAGTCATCACTTCACTTCCTCCACCGAGTCAACCCAGACCCACCGTTTTCATGACTCCAGAACTCACCCAAAAACGTCTTAGCCGCGTCAAGACTAGGAAAATAAGTAGGCTCCAAGAAGATCTGACTCAACGAGTCACCCGAGTCAGAACTCGCTACGACTCGGTTCCCTTTCGCTTCCAAACTCCCCATAACCACCACCAGAACTTGCTTGTACCCGTAAAAGAACCGTTTCAAGGCTCCTTCGATGGCTTGCAAAGCCTGTACCAAAAAGACCTTATTGCCCTCCTGCTTCTCTGTGTACAATCTCATCGCAGCTTCCTGAATTCTGGGCCCACCTTTAGGATCCACCTCGACACCGAGGATAAAAGGGACTTTATGTTTTAACTCCTTGGACATTTTTGTAATTTCAACCAACCCCTTCGATCTGAAGCAAAACGCCTCCGTTTCGTTGACCGATTTTATCAACAGCTGGCTTTTCAGGTGGAGGAAATCGTCGGGGTCCATTAAGAGGTGGAGGTCTTCGATCTCCGATAGAAGTTTCCAGATCTTTTCCATTAGATAACAGTCGCTCGCGGCGGCTTCGAAGTCGTTAGCGTCGATTCTGGAAGCGATGCGTTTCAACACTTGTTTCGCGGCTTGGATCCACGATTCTAGGATCTGGTGCGTCGTGTAGAGCGTCGCATTCTCGTGGTTGTCGATGTGATCGTAAGGGCTCTTCTTGAGCGCGTGGAGTTCGGTCGGCTTGCAAACGGCGTCGTAGTCGAGGTTCGGTTTGCCGGATAGGTTCGGCTCTCCCAAGCCTAGAGTGTACGGACACCGCCTCATCTCGCACTCAATCGAGTAGAGGATTTTCTGAGCGACGTCTTCTGATTTTTGCCACGTGGCGAGACGAGGCAACAAGCTGGCTTCGCTGGTCCTGTTCACCACCGTCGTCTCACCGTGAATCTTCCACACCTCGGCGGAGCTGCTCTCACGTGCTAGGACACCGCTCGACGATGTCAGATCAACGATCGGAGCGGTCCCGGCGGTGGTTTTATCCGCGTCTTCGTCTTCACAGAGCATGGCGATTAACTGAACCTGACTCGTGGTGAGTGCCTCGAGCCGACGCGTCCACTCCCGGCGATTCGAATACGGCCTAGGATCCGACAAAACAATCGAAATGAACCGGAAGGTGATCTCCAAAGCATGTAAAGCCGGTTTCAAAACGCGCTCGTTTTTCCAATCGGGAAACTCCTTCACCTCCCATAACTTCCGAAGCTCGGGAAGCCGAAGGTAATAGTCGTAAGCTGAGGAAGCGGAAGAGGAAGAAGTCGAAAGCGGAGAGGAAATATTCGAGAACCGAAACGGCGTCGGGATTGAAACTTGAAGCTTGTTAGAGAGTTTTGGGGATTTGTTTGGGATATCTGAAGAAACCATCTTTGCTTTCCAATCTAAATCAACCATTTTTCATACAAAGAAAAAAATTGAGGTGTTTTTTTTTTTCGGATTTCAGTTTTTGAGATTTTCTTGACAGAGAGAAAGAAGAGAGAATGGGTATTTATAAGGCGGGCGTTTGGGTAATAGGAATTTTATTTTTATTTTTTTAAAAAGACGTGTGGAAAGAAAGCAAGAAAGGGGCTGATGAAGAACGAGGATTTTGAAATTTTTAAAAATTGGTAAGAAAAAATATTTAAAAAATGTTTTAATGTTTTTTTTGGAGGGTAATTAAAAAAATGGGAAAATAAAATGAAGCTTATCCAGAAAAAATGTGTAATGTTAAGTCGGGTCAAGCTCATGGGGTGTTTGGGGGAAAAGTGGAAGGGAAGCGTTCCAAGTTGGACTTTGGTCGTTGTTTGTTTCTGATGTTCAATTAAAGTCCGCTTAGCCAAGTTGATCAACTACATTTCTGCTCAACTTATCCACTCTTCTCTCCACCTGTCATCTACTGCCACTTGGCCTTTTAATCAATCTTACAAAATTAGTATTTTTGTTGTATACATAATAATAATACATGAGTTCAAAAAAAATGAATTATAGGAAATGTCATATTCATTATCCTTTTTATTAAGAACTCAAATGGGTTCATTTTCGTATTATGATTTCTCAACCAAAAAAAAACTAATACCTTAACCTGTTTTTGATGTAAAACGTTTAACATGATAAATTCATGGGATGCACCAAAAAAATGATGAATTTATCAGTGATTATGTAAGATACAAGAATTTAATTAGTAGATGATTATTTATTAGTACATTTTTTCTATTTAACCCTTCACATTAATGTAGAAGAAAATAAATGATAAGATGTCAATTCTTAATTTCAAACTTAAATATAGACAAAAGGATATTAATGAAGTGAAAATAATGTTCAATTTACATGGATTATTAACGTATTCTAATATTACTGATCTTTTTTTAAGATATAAAATATAGTAATTAGTAGAGATAATTAAATAACTTTTTACATATAACGTGAAGTGATTGGTTGAGATGGTAAGCGGCTTCCCCCAAATAGGGGTGAAAATACAAGTTCAATTTGTTGGAATAACTCTAATCTTACATTAGACCTGGCAATTTCTGACACGACACGTTTGTGCGACACGGAACGATACGGGTTTTACCGTGTTTGTTTTTGGCCTTAACGTGTTTCGTGTTTAATCGTGTCAGCATGATTAAGGGAAAACGTGTTTCGTGTCATAACCGTATAAAACACGGCTAACACGATGTGTTACACGGATAACACGTTTAGTTAGTCGTGTTATCCGTATCAACACGTTAACTGCTAAAACGATAACACGTGTACTAAACGTTTATTAACTTTATATGTTTGTTTAAAGTAAAATACCACTTTGACCTTTTGAAAATAATAAAAAATCATTAACATTTTGTAATTTTATAAATGTTTTAGGGAGATTTTTGGTAATTTTAACATGTTTAAATTATTCGTGTTAAAACGTTTAACTCGTGTTAGTCGTGTCTTGTCGTGTTTTTGGTTACACGTTTAAAAAATCGTGTTTAATCGTGTCGTGTCGTGTCGTGTGCACGACTAATAAACAGTTCTCGTAAACGTTTTTAAGACCATGACACGATTAGTTATTCGTGTCGTGTTCGTGTTTGGCCATATACTCCTAAATTATACACGTTTATACGACACGAAACACGAATTGCCAGGTCTACCTTACATGCTTCCGACCTGAAAGAGATTAGTTTCAGACCCAAAGAACTTGAGGATACTCTTATTAAACAAATAAATATTTATATATACCAATATAATCATTGTGAAATTAACTAACAAATTAACAAGCTAGTAAACTATGACCCAAAAAAATTAAGAAATCAATGAACAAACAAAGTGACAAACTCATTGAGCTAAAAAGCTTAGGTACAATATTAATTATTCATATAATTAGAAAAATTGGTACCTTCTTTTTACATAATTTTTCGTAAAATATTATTGCATGGAAATATCAAATATGGAACAATCAAAGTTTTCTAGAATACCTGTCTCATGCCTAATTAAGAAATTGTCAATTTGATCTAAAATTTTAACAATCAAATTAGAATTGTCCAAAAGAAAATGAGAATTGTCAGTGCGAGTCCAAGCAAAATAGAAGATAAAAATTGTTGAACATCATTTTCATGAAAAATTTAGGAAATTTAGCAATAAATGAGATTATAATTAAATCAGTAGGCACTGATGTAGAGGATCTTTTACTCAAAATGGAACAATTATTCCAGTGCAATTCATAGGATGCTTCCTCTATAATGTTCCAAAACCAAAACAGTCCCAATTGGGTCAAACTCAAATGTCAAAAGTCAAAACGCTTACCGGCTGACTTATCCAAATATTAGACATATAATTTTCTATTATTTACTAATTTTGCCATTGTCGGTTTACCGCCATCTGGGGCGGAGGAAACTTTCAAATTTACCGGCTACTTATGTCGTGTGGTAAAAATGAAAACGACAGCTGCCCACCTCTTCAAATTGGAAGCTGTCTCAAGGAAAAAACAATTTTTTTTTTTGGTAATGAAAATTTAACAAATCGATCTAACATCGCACCAAACAAAGTCATGAAAAGTCATATAAATAACGGCTTTTCAATGGCTTGATTGATGCCAATTTGTATAGTCAATGAGTTTTTTAACTCCAAATTAAGTTGATGTTTGCAACTTGGAGACATATGGTATGGATTATGGATTAAGACATTTCATGATAACATTGATCTATTTACATTTATTGAACTTGTAGTGAACAAACAAATTTCATTCAATGTTGATTTCGAATTAGCTCATAAGATGTATCTAAGTCGAATGTTCAATATATCTATCTGACTTCACAGTTGAAATAGATTACTGGTTGCTGTTAAATTGAGTGAAAGAAATTCAACACCGTTTAAATAAAATCTTTGATTCGAATCATGTAAATAGAAAAATTAAATCAAAATAACTTCATTTCATTCGGAGTCTGATGTTAATCTGGCTCCAAATTAATCAAAATCTAATATTACTAGGAAGTGATAATTCAAATGAATTGCATTTTTTTATGATTAAATATGTATGGAGGATTTGCAATAAGATCAGAATGGATCACATATCTTGTTTTAAGAAAAATATATATGCTTCATTTTAATATTCTCTTCTGGGTCATGAGGAGGGTATACCTTCCTAAACTTTGAAGTCAAATAAAAAGTTGAAAGGAATATATAGTTTGATTAGTCACATGGATAATAAGCCTAAATGGATTGAATATCAAATTTGTTTATCTACCTATTTTGGCTTGTTTGCTCTTTTAGGCTAAAAAATAAATGAAATTAGGCTTCAAATGCATGAAAGAAACCTCACTATTTAGGATATATATTAGTTGTAAGATAACATTAGGAATCTTTCAATATTGTATCCCAATGGTCTCTAAATGGTGTTCAACTACCAAAATAAAACAAAAATGTTAATGGCCATCCCTTTTTAGTTATCCAAATTTTACATATATTCTCATATTCTCTTAATTGGAAAATTCTAGTAATGATCTTAGTGGTAGCCATACAAAGAATTACTCATTTACTTGATGCTCATTGCTAACAAGTTTCACACGTTAATAACTTTGACATGATGTATCATATGCATATAAATCTAGCAACTCTTGAAGGATTTTGATTCTCTAATTTAAAAGGACAATGCAAAATTTCCTTTTCTTTCTTCAAAATTCACAATTTACCTTTAGCATTCCTGATTATTTACTCAACTCTTAGATGATAAACTTCCGTCTCGAATTTGATCATACCCTTTTATTTACTGCTAAAATGAACAAATTAACTTATTGTATTCAATTTATTTGATTTTACAATAAAAAATTACCTGATTCACTATAATTAAGAGTTCAATATTTTACCAACAGATTACATGATTGTAAATAACGTCAATATGTTTTCACAAAATAATAATAATAATAATAACGTTAATATGTTATTTTTATTCAAAATTCCAAAACATGGGCACTTCCATGTGTTCCATCAATTTGATATAAATTCTTGTGGATAAGTCCTTTTCTTTTTAATATAATTCATAATTTCCTATATTGTCTTTGTTTGCCCATACCAATTTTTCAAAGTTCAACTCCCATTTTCCTCCCAAAAGAACCTATCCAAAAAGAAGCTTCCTATGATTGAACACCAATTCTCCGCGTTTACCGCCTCAACGCCCCTCAAAATTCCCATGTCTGCCCAAAAGCCACCGTTTTATTGATTGGTTCCACGTGTCACTCTACGGTTGCTCTTTGCCATGCCGAGTCGGCCGTAATGCACTCCAACTCGGCCGCGCTTCGTCACGCCAAATTATCACGCGCCGTTTCCACGTGTCCCTCGCTTATTGGCTGACATCCATCGTGCCCATCACGTGCATCGCCCTACCCCCACCTGTCGGCTTCCAAGCGTTCCTATCAGGTTCTTTTGGCGGTGCACACCAGGCGTTTCTGATTTCGACACGTAGCATTTATTTGCCTTACACGTCTGGATTTCACCCGTTTGATTTGTGAACCGCCGCCAAATTATAAAGCTTAGGATAATAAATTTTTCTTGGTTCAAGCTTAGGATGTTGAATAATACTAATGATTATTATTATACTAAAAGAGGAAATAAATGTTAACTTAGGAGAATTTGGAATGAAAATACGAGAATAGGAAACTGTCTATTAATGTTCATTGCCATTTATTAAGGCTATTTTAATATATTGCCTTCTATTGAATTTGACTAAACTAGTAGTTTTTTATAGTTATAGTAATAAATAAAAAAAATTATATAAATTTATAAAATTTTACCAATTTTAGTAATATAGATAGATAGATATACATTGATAAATGAAACTAATTATTCTTGTCTAACTATTCATTAGAAACCTTAATTCGATGATTTCTTTTGGTTAACGAATTGTAAGACTCCAAGAGATTACTCTATTTCTAAGGTCAAGGTAACTAGTCATCTTGTGCGTATTTATGAATTCATTAGATTTTCATATGTGAACTTTTTGAATTTAAAGATCGTCCACCAAAAATGGATCATGGTTAGAGAATTCAAATCTAGATGAATTGCGAGAATTGTTCACTCTTTAATCATTTCGACCAAACTCGTAAGTTTAGAGTGTTTGGATTTGAATCTGACTGTTGAATTTTAAGAGTTACATACACTTTATTAACGAGATTAAGATGATCTGAACTTTAACCGGCATTCTATTATAAAGTGATTTTTTTAGGAGGATAAAGTATTTTTGTTTAAAGTTGCAAGAATTGTTCACTATTTAATCATTTCGACCAAACTCGTGAGTTTAGATTGTTAAGATTTGAATCTGACTGTTGATTTAAGAGTTACATACACTTTATTAACGAGGTTAAGATGATTTTAACTTTAACCGGCATTCTATTATAAAGTGATTTTTTTAGGAGGATAAAGTATTTTTTGTTTAAAGTTGAGAGAATTGTTCACTCTTTAATCATTTCGACCAAACTCGTGAGTTTAGAGAGTTAAGATTTGAACCTAACTGTTGATTTTTAAGAGTTACATGCACTTTATTAACGAGGTTGAGATTATCTCAACTTTAACTGACTTTAACCGACATTCCATTGTAAAGTGTTTCTTTTAGGCAGGGGCGGATCTTGACATATAAGTTTGAGGGGACCATATAAATTACTTTGTGTAAATTTAAGTTTTGGGGGGTCAAATTAAAAATTTTAGATTGCAATTACATATAAATCTATGGATTACTATATAATTTTTCCATTTTTTGGGGGACTATTATGCAATTTTCCCATTTTTTGGAGGGAGGCCATGGCCCCCTCACCCCCTAACGTAGATCCACCCCTACTTTTAGGAGAATGTAATAATCGAAAATCTCATCACAATTAATTATCTCAATCTATACGCTCAAACACCAAATGAGAGAAATCACAAAGACAACAACTACCTTGATAGAGGTATAGAGGTAAAGGGCAAAAAAAACCCACATTCAATTTACATACCATTAGAGGTATGGTTTCAGAGAGCATTCACCTAACTATTAAGCACTCACGAGTCACGGGGTATAAAGTATTTTTTGCAAAGAAAATTTAGAAGAAATTTGAGAATGTAATAATATATAGTAGTATGTTGTATGGGACATTAATCCGTTGCTTTTTTTGACTTAGAAGGGGAGAATGAAGAGGTTTCCTAGAAAGGGAGCATATTTGAAGGCAGATTTCAAGGGGGGCATGTGTGAGAACATGCACCATGATGTGAAAACTATGTGAAGCACTACCCCATTAATTTCCCTTTTCATTTATCCACTTCTTCTCTCTTCCTTATCTTCTACTACTATTGATTTTTTTTAGTAATTCATTCTTCTTTTCTTTTATAATAATGGTTTCTCCCTCTCTCTCTCTCTCTCTCTCTCTCTCTCTCTCTCTTTTTCACCCTTTCAATCCAAATTTAGATGAAAAAGTGGGCTATATTCACTTATGAATTTGAAGATATATATATACAAGATGCCTTGCTGTAAGGGCAAGCAAAATGCTTACCAAGGATGAGCTTGCTTGAGTATGTGTGTGGGAGCACATAGTTTCTTGAGGGGATGGGGAGAAAGGCTTTTTTTTTTTTTTTTTTTATAGTGCTTTCTTGGTTCTCTAGCCACAGCTGGATTTGTATGGATGTTCTTGTCTGTGAAGACATTTGATTTCAAACAAAATTTCTTAATATTATCATAACCCCTTACATTCAATGGATTATTACCTTAATTCTATCATCCCATGTACTTAGACTCATTTAGTCATCTTTGCTACAATATTTGTGATGAATCTAATTTTTTCTTTAGATATGAAGATCAACCCGTTTATCAAACATAGAATCATATTATATATTACCAAATCATTAAATCAAATACTCGATTATAGTGATGAATCTAATTTTAAAAGAAAGGATTAATAAAACTACGTGCGGCTAACCATAATAACTATCGGATCAACATATAACAATATATAGAAATATATTAGATCAAACACCCAATTATACCATTACATTACATAAAGTTAAAATCAAATAGCCTTGATTTCGTTTTAAGTTTTTGATTGGAATGTTTTGCCTTTTCTTTGGAAACAATCAATTAATATATATTTAATTTTTACAATTCCAATTAAGATTAAAATTGCCAACTATTGCACATGAACACACAAAAGATTATTGTTAGAAAAGAGAAAACGGCTAAAAGAGCATCATGATTTAGCAAATCCAATAATTTATTATTGTGGTATTAAAATATGTTAACATTTGGAATATGTAAAGAGATTTGTGTTTCATGTTCTGTCGATTTTCTTTATCATTGCTTATCATTATTGTCTGATTTAGTTGCCATTTTTGCTAACCTGTCTCCCTCCCTTATCCTAATTTATCTATGTCCATTAGCTATTTATTCAAAAAAAAGTTAAAGAAAGCTAAGGATTTTAAATTTTAAAAATGGAGAAACTTAGCATATATTTGACGGGAATCTAACGGTAATTTCGTTTGAATACTATTGCAATTGCATGCCTTAGATGACTTAAGTCTTAATTTTCAGATTATGCTTTCTTTAAAAGAAGAGATTTTCATTGGAAACTGTCTTAAAACAACAAAAGCAAGTAAACGAGTATATATTTTATAGTACTATACTATATATAGTTTAATTAACATTTTGGGGTTTGATTTTCCATTTCAACGACCGCGTGATTTAGAAATTTAGGAGTCAAATTTCTCAAAAGGACCATCATATTTTATTCTCCGACACATCTATCAAAGTTCATGTAAATTCTTATCTTGAAGGCTACATTATTTTAATCTATCGATCTTCTTATATATATGGAATATACGTATATATATATATAGTAGTTTTTTTCCCATCTTTTTAACTACTATAAGGTCAATTTTTGAAAATTATATTATATATAAGGCAAATTATACAATACACCGTCAGTAAAATTTAACACACTACACAAGCGGATTCTGAAGGGTGACATGTGTCCTCTAGGAACTAGATTGAAATATTTAAAACTTAATTAATTAAAAAAATGGACATGTGTCAACTCCACAACCCGCTTGTGGAGTCCAAAATTTACACCACCGGTGTATCAAATAATTACCCTATATATAAAGATAATTATTGGATATATTGATAAAGTAAATTTTGTACTCCACAAGCGGAATGAGGGATTAACACATGTCCATTTTCTAAATTAATTTTATTTAATTTTAAAATACAAAACTAATCCCTAAATGACACATATCACCATTAAAACCCGCATATGTATTCTACTAAACTCCACCGACGGTGTATTGTATAATTTTCCTTATATATAATAGAAACTAAAACCAATTGATCGGTAGGATGGACATGATTCGATGTCGGGTTCAAATCCTTATTATAGAACAAATTACATAAGTGCTAAGAAAGTCAACACATATTGGATTGAGTGGAAAATAAGGTCTTATATATGTTCGAATATTTAAAATAGAAAAAATAAGTATTAGGAGAACTTCCTTTTGTTTAGAATCCGAAGTAGCTCGACTGAAGATTAATCAGGATCTAATATAGTTGTTAGATAGAAACTAGTATATGCTAAAGAAGCATATATGATAGAAACTAGTATATGCTAAAGTTAATCCTTGCCTTTATTAAGAGTTAAACATAAGGACATAAGCATTACGTTAACTATTCTTACATCATATAGTTCCCAACCTTCATTGTTTGTTGGAGGATAACATCGAAATTCATCTACCCCACCAAATTTCTTTCCTTTTTTTTAAACTTTAAAATTTTAAAAAGGTACCGGCAACATTCATTGGTATCCTTAACTGTTAGTATTAAGAAAACTAATAATTTAATTAGGAACAAAAAGTCTTCTAGACAAAAGTTAATTAAAAAATTGTGCTCATATATAGTATGCAAAAGAAAACTTACGACGACCAAGCTGCCTGCTTTGTTTCAACATGATAGTATCTTCTTGTAGTGGATAGGCATAATTCAGCAAGAAATGCCGCCATTTGCCTCCAAAATACTTAAAAAAATTTAAGTTTGAAAGGGACCCAAGTGTTAGAAAAGAAATGGGCAAAGGAAAGAGCCCACTCTTATCCATTTAGCAACCTTTCTTTCTTTTCTTAACATCAATAATCATTAAGAATTAGATTAATATATGCTTAATTACCCAATCAAAAAGCAAATAATATAATTAGTGTGTTTGGTTGGGTTTTCTTTTTGATATGCATGAGCTTTTTTTGAGGATTATGCATGAACTTTGAGACATCTTTACAGAACAAAGGGACAGCTTTTGTTTCTTAAAATTTCCAAGAAAAAGAACAGAGCTAGCTAGCTGGATCCTAGGTAGGAACCAACTAGTTAAGGTTCGGATGTTGAAAAAGTTTGCCCAAAGCTTTCACATTTATTAGTTTAATTTTTGAATTATCAAAATTGAATTATTCTAAAGTTCATGAATCAATATATTTTGAATTGATTTGAAAGATTGAATTGACTCTATCTACATATATTTCAACCACATATTTGTCTTAGCTATAGTGATATATGATATGAGTCAATATTTATCCATCAACAATATACGATTAGTTGTACCAAAAAAAAAACTATATATGATTAGTATTATTTACATGTACATCAAATTAAAGATGAAATTATGGGCATCAATATTTTGGGTTGGAATCAAGTTTTCTTTCCCCTCCCCTCACATTAATGTCAGAAATTGATAGAAGTGTAGGACTCTTGAGTTAGATTGGATATGGAACTTTTGTTCAATCATTGGCCCTTTTATTCCAACTTTTGGACAACTTGGGCAAGTAGTTCAAGTCATTCTTTCTTACCAAGTACCTCTAATTAATTCTGCCAAAATTAACAATTAATAGTTGCAGTTCTCTTTTTCATATGGTACAAACGTCAGCTCTTGGCCTAACTAAGTTAAGAGACGCAAAGTTCACCCGATAGGTAGAGATTCGAATTCTTATTCTGTCTTCTCGCTCCTCTTTAAGTTTTAGGATTTATAAAATAGCAATTGCAATCAATTGATTCAATGATAAGTGCATATATCATCTACAAAACTAAATTCTAATAATTCTTTTCTTTAAAAAAACAAAAATGAAAAAAATATAAAAACCAAGAATCACATAAAACTTATCTATATACCTAAAAAGTGCTTGTATTTAATATATAGTTGATATATACTAAGCAAAATTCTACAAATGGATGTGACTGAAGATGTAACATGTGTGTATATATATATATATCCTTATAGCTACTTTTAGAAGATCATGCTTCCAAGTTTGAAAGCAAAATTTGAGTGTTTTTATACCAAAATCTAATAATTAGACAATATTTAACCAGTAAATTTTGATTAACTTATATATAGAACTTATCTATGCTATTGGTTCCTTGTTGCATGGAGAGATTCAAGAGTATATCCCAATGATAATAAGGAATCTTATTTAAAGAGAAAGTGACAAAATTAAATCTTATCACTCTGCCTTGCCTTGTTGAAGCTCTTCTCTAGCAAAGATTTTTTTTTTTCAATGCCATGATCTCATCGGGGCAAAAAAAACTATCTTTAGATGCATGGGGTCGCTTATATAACCAAAGATTTCAATGTTACTCTTTTAGAAGGCAAAGCAACTTACAATCTTATACAAGAGCCGTGGAATCGAGTTAATAAGAGCTTTAGAATCTTATCGTCTCAGGTTTAAGTGTACTTTATTAATGAAATGAAAAGAAATTTTAAAATTTTATAGTTGGTTAAATTTATTTGTTTCTTATAAAAACTACCCATTTTGGGATTTATTTTTATA
Organism: Corchorus capsularis; assembly: GCA_001974805.1. Lineage (NCBI taxonomy): Eukaryota > Viridiplantae > Streptophyta > Magnoliopsida > Malvales > Malvaceae > Corchorus > Corchorus capsularis. Next base: position 32,882 of record AWWV01008157.1, read on the forward strand.
TAGGTATAGGTATTAGAAGAGAAAGGAATCTGAATTTGGATATAGGTATTAGTTATTAGCAATGTCAACAAAATCTTATCATCCTTAATTTTTCCTTAGTTTTGTTCGAAAATGTTAAGCTAAACATAAAAAAAAATAAAAAAAATCTTACATCATATTCTTGTAGGACAGCACCAAAAAGATTATCTACCCCACAAAGAACAAAATTTAAGAGATTATTATTATTGTAAACAAGAAAGATTTTGAGGTGTTGAGAATCAATATTCATGCAACACGAGATGAGACTTTTTTTGAACAAGACCCAAAAAGGAAATGTTAATTGGGACATTACGTGATTAGGGTTGCTTCCTTGTTCCACCTTTAATTTGTTGTAGTACTAGTTTTTTAAGTAATATATTGAAATGTTAGAAAACCCAATTTAAAGGTTTTTAAACTATTTTGAGAGAATATCAGATAGAGAGGAACTATAGAGATTTTCAAACCAATTTCACGTGCAATGACTTGAAAATGGTTAGGTTTTAATGGGAAGATAGATTTAGATCATGAAGTCAACCAATAGGATAACATTAAACTAGAAAAAAAATCAGTACTATGATTAATTGAGGTTTAGCAGAAAACTAAACAAATTTGTCTAACATCGAACTCCATCCATCTTTCATTTATTTGGTTATTTTTGTTTATTAGCTTGAGACTCTCTCTCTCTCTCTCAGGCCGAGGACGTAAAAAGTTAAAACCCTCCCAACAAATATACTTACAGGGATCGAACTTACCTAGAGGAGATAGCAAATTACCCTTTTTAATTAGTACTAATTATATATTAAGTAGGATTCATTGTGCTTTTGTCCTAACTTTGTGAATCATGTTTGAATAGTGAGTCATTTGGATATGAATGAGGGGGGAAGGCCCAAATCCAATCCTTTGGCTCTAAGATATGGAGTTAGGGATAAGGGCATAAGGCCATATCTAAATCTCCTTAGTGGACTATGACGTGTTTGGTGAACCATTTCCATGTTTAATTATACAAATCCAATTTTGAGAGGCAAAGGCACCCACAATTGTTTCGTTTTCGTTACTTCTTTTGTTATTAATGCAGAGATAAAGTGATATTTCCTATAAAAATCAAAGTTATGCATTCATTATTTTGCTATAGAAAGTTGTGCATTCATCACGATACCAAATTTGCTTTTGTTTTGTAAGTGAGATTGGGATTCCTCTAACTTTCATTGAAACTTCCAAGGTTGAAAAGAGTAAGAAAACATCTCATCTGAAACTTCAAGTTTTGCATGACTAATCACCAGACTATCAAACTGTACAAAAAAAAATATATATCCTTTCAACATCTAGGAACCTAGTAGTGAAATTCCCGGTATCTACAATTCTACGGATCAACAGCATTATCATGAAATATTCTCATCTGTACACAATCCAACTAAGGCAGCTCCATTTGATATAAATGCTAGTTTTTCTCTATCAATCACTGCAAGAAAAAATAAGAATATGCACAAAGGATGAGAAACCTCTAAAGAAGTATGCAGATCAGGTTATGGTACTTGTAGTAAACCAGATGACTACTAACTGCTAAAATGAGGAATGATAGTCGTAGAGTTAGCGCTTTCATATGCAATTTGGACTATGCATACGCCTTAACACTACAACACTTATGCCATCATAGAGTTGCAGAACCAATGCACAACTTCTAGTTCTAAACCATCTTAATCAGATCTAAGTCTTCTTATATGAATTAGTTACTAATAATGCAAAACTAACCTTCTCCAAGAACTCATTTTGGCTTATTAGATGGCGCACCATGCTCAACAAACTCCCAAGAAGCCTCCCCAGTCTCTGACAATGGCGTTCCAAATTCTAAGATCTGCTTCAGCCAATTAACCCGACAAATCAGTTCCTCCAAATCCAAAATCGCAGCTTCTGTGGTGTCAGATGATGTGGAATTCAAAGGAATACTTTGGTCAATTTTGATTTTCTTTGATGATCCATTGTCATCATATTTATACTGCTCTGCTGTATCTGAACCCTTCTGGCTAATTGATGCTGCACCTATTGCCTGCACATTCTTTTCTTCCAAACTGACAGTGTGATTTATCAAGTTTGGGGAATTCCCTGCAAACACCACTTCTTAATTATTAGTATGTTCACTATACTAATCAAGTTGCTAAATAAGGGATAGTAAGAAACAGCAGAAGAACATCAAAGATAGAGTCAAGGAACAATATTAAAATCTATCCATCTTCATGAGGCATAGGATGATGAAAAAGATTTCTCAGATAAGATTAAGAACTAAGAGATGAGATTGGTATTTATACCAATTTGTACTTCAATAAAACTTATTGCCTTTCAAAAAAAAAAAAAAACAATGATCACACAACTTTTTCTGCATTTAGCCCTTTAGGAGCACTCTACAGCCATGAAAATTAAAAAATGCTGAACACATGTACAAGGAACATACTTTGACCACAAACAAGAGATCAGCTGTGAAAGATCAAAGACAGCAAACACAAAACTTATGCAAGGAAATGAAAATGTGCAGTGATAGATAAAGATTTATAGGACAGCTAGAATACAAAAATGAAGAAACAGAAAAATCATCCTTCTAAGCAATGCCTCAAGAAGTTCCACAAGAGGACCATTGATATTTAATGCCTCAGTTTTCCTAATCAGCAATTACATGTTTGGACTTATTTGCAATAAGCTTACTCACAGGGTGTCTACCAAATAGTTTAAAACAGATAAATTAAAACAGAAATACACCATTCATTCTATGTGTAGACATCATCAAAAGTCAAAACTTTGAGTAGCAAAAAAGAATGTTTAGAATCAATCTTACCTTGATTATCAGGCTTGACGATCCGAGCGGAAGAAATGTGATCTTTACTCCCCTATAACAACAAAGAAATGGGAAGAAAATGGATAAGCATTTTTGAATACAAGAAACACCCTCATGTCAATTGAAGTTACTTACAACTTTGCAGGATAAAGAATGTCCACAGTTAGCAAGATGTATTTAACACCAAAAAACTGTTCCTAAGTACCATATACCAAGGGAAACTATATGTTTCATTATCGGTTAAACTAAGGAGGCAAAATAAATGGACATTGGGTTTTGACAGGAATCAAAACAGATATTATGTGAGGAAAAATCAAATCACATAAAAATGCAAGGATGATGATTAATGATGCTAGAGCTAGACAACAACCTTAGGAAGGCACCAGCCCTTATCCACGGACCAATCCAATGACGGGCGTAACTCTTTGCACAAAACCTCATATGAAGACCCTTCACCCGCCGGAGGAGGTAGCAACTCAATCTATGCAACAAAGAAACAAATGGATAAAAGAAAAAATATTAGACTAAAACTAGGGAAAAAAGCTATATTCTGAAATCCAAACAATCAGAAACATCAAAGCAAAGCATGGGTAAAAAATACATTACCTTAACTTTTTCATCCCCCAATATTTCAGTTATCTTTCCACACCAAAAGCAACCAGTAGTGAACCAATCAACAAAATCGCCCACCTTCCAGACATCATTCACAATGACAACCACCTCTGAGATATTATTCATGTTAGGCATTTCACTCTCACGATAAACACGAGGAAACTGCGGGCGCAACATCAGTGTCAGCTTCCCGTTTCTCCGACCATTCCGACCAATTGCCTTCTCATATAACGTCTCCTCTTTTATACCTATTAAAGATAATGAGTGGTGAAAACACTGAAATTTCTCTCAATAGAAAACAATAATAATAAATTTTAACGGAAGACATACAAGATCACAGATGTGCTTGATCACCAGTCTCGAACAAAAGTTATCACAATTTAAATCCAACTAGGGTAATTTTTTAAGAGAGTAACTTTTCCCTCCTTACCCTCAATATAAACCCAACTTTATATCAAAATTCAAGGACAAACAGTGTAAAATAACCCACAAATATCACTTTTCCTAAAACTTTGTACCAAACATAAAGTGGACATTCAAAATGGAAAGGAGGGAGTATATGTTGTATCCACAATTATGTTTAATTGCAAATACAAATTTTAACTTCTCATTCAATAACGTCACCTGTAGCAAATGACATTTATAATGCTTATAAAGTACACAACTCAAGCAACTACCATAAAGTTGTTCCAAATTGAATGTCCATTTTGTAAATTGTATAACGCTTAAGGAAACACAATATTTTGATAGAGCAACAACTTACCGTCATCAGGATAATCAATGTATTCCATGTACACCGTGTTCTTTACACCAAATTCCATAATCTGATGGAAAACACAAACATAATTAAGGATCTTATTAAATGAGTCAAAATTAAGAAGGAATGACTCAAGATGAATAGTTATAGTCTAGTTTGTTTTCTTTTGGCACAAGATATTAATATGGTAAAAAAAAAAAAAAGACCAATTTGAAACCTCATAAACTGTAAAAAAAAAAAAAAACAAAAACAAAAAGTAATTGAATCCTAACAAAACTTGAAAAATTTTATACCATTCCTTTCTTCATTTTTGTGAAAAATTTCCTTATCCTAATATCAACTTTGAGCCTATGTTTGGCAGGAGAGAAGAAAATTATATAGAAAGAAATAAGAAGAGAAGTTGTTTTTCCTTCTTTTTGTTTGGTATGTAGGACGAAAATTAGAAGAAAAGAAATATATTAAGGATAAAATCATAAATAACATAATTAATTTTGGAAAGTATGTGGAAATATACCATTAATCATAAATAACATAATTTATCATAAATCATAAGTAAAAAGTTAGGGAAGTATGATTTCCTCTCAAATTAAGAAGAAATAATTCGGTGGAAATACATCACCCTATTTCCTCTCACTCCCTTCCATTTGTTTAATCAGTTGTATTTAGGGTTGGTGTTAAATTTAAACTAAGGTTTGCAGGGAATTTTCCATTTGGGGAAAGTTGACGATATTTTAGAGTATCCTAAAATAGTAAGATGAACATTCAATTTGGAATAGAGGGAGAATTGAACATGTCAAAAATATAAAAAAGAAAAAAATTAGGATCTATAAATATAGAGATGACTAAAACACTAAATACTTGGAAATATGCCAAATTTTCTCTGGTGCTTTGTAGACGACTATTACAAATTTTCATGAAAGACTGCCTCTTAGTCTCTTACCATCTCTTCATTCCAAATTACATGCCCATCTTTCTATTTAAGGATGTTCCAAACACCAACTTTTGGCGAGACCCTCCACTTTGAGGCCATTTGTTCCAAACACCAACTTTATTTTCCATGGGAGAGTGATTCTAAGGAGAGTGTTTCTATGGAAAGTGATTATATTCCCCCCCACCCCCAAATGGGATTCAAGGGAAAGTTGTGTACCCTTTATAAATTACTTTCCCATATTTTTTTAATTTAACCAAACAATGGAAAGTATTTCCATCATTTACTTTCCCACATATTTTGATTTAACCAAACCATGAAAAGTCTTTCGATATATGACTTACAATGGAAAGTAATCTAAAATTTGCTAAACAAATGCCATCTTTATATCACTTGAAAGGAAAAATCTAGGAGTATAATGCAACTATCAAAATATCACATTTCTTCAAATTAAAACGAAGTACCTTAATATTTTAAATAAACCCTTATATTAAGAGTCATGTTCATAGCCAAAATTATGTTTCCTATTCTAGTGTGACAAAATTAGCTGACCTAAATGATAAAGTTTAGATGAAAAGTTTTCTTTTCAGCCAATGTTCATGTAAGAAAATCCAATGAGCATCCACATATACAAAAGACGCCAAGTCCCCATCATTGAATTTGGGAGCTTATATATAGATAAATTCAAAGTATAGGCAGAGTGTAGAAACATTAGGAGGGTGTTTAGTATACCTTGCATCTAAACCATGCACCACGATACCCACTAAGAAAAGATTTCATCTCCACTAGTTGACCGACTTCAAATGGGATTCTACGAGGGTCCATGGCATAGGAAAGAGAGAGCTACACTGCACATACTTCCAACATTAGAAGGATTCAATAATAAATGAGCCTAAGTATAAGAGTGACTAGAATAACAATACTAAGTACTAACAAAAGAATCACGTTGCCTTTTAGAATTAGTCAAGTTACATTTTATGGTATTGGGTTTGGTATTAACAAAAATGTTTCTTGTGGATAAGAAGAAAAAGAAAGGAAAATCATTGGATTTAGTTTCACTTCAAAATACATTCATTCATCCTCTCAAGTTGGAGTGAATGAAAGGTTAAGCATAGCTATTATATACCAATTATATCCCATATAACAAGGCCATATAGAGAAGAAATACTACCTCCATCCCAAGTATAGTGTCACATGTTGACTAGAAAGTTTAAGATGGTAAAAAAGTCTTCACATAAAAAATGCAACTTGTGTGGATGATAAGAAAGCACCAATTCCAACTTGTGTGGATGACAAGAAATTGGGAAAGAAAAATATTCTTTTAAAATGGTAAGACTCCAAACAAAACTGACGCTAAAGTTGTAACTGAACAAGAGCACCAATTCTCATGGGATACACTAAAACCTTCGAGTGATGTATGGAATTTTGAAAATCAACCAAAATAACTCCACTTTCCATTAAGTCAATTCAACCTTTCCTTCATAATATAGCATTCTTCTTCATTGTCTTTTATCTTCTTTCCCATGAGTAGCCCATGTCGTCGCTAGTTCCAAGCAACACATTGGCACTTGATGAACTTTATTTAGATGGCCATTGCCTCCATCCCTTCATACCTTATAAATTATCATCACTCTCTAACTCTAAACTTCCAAATCAATATTCAAATTTAATATTTTAAGCTAAAGTAAATTTCATCATCTGTCACTAAACTTTGACATATTTCTCAATTAGATCATTGAAGTTTAATTTATCCCAACCAAGTCACCCTAGTTTTAAAAACATACCAAATGTTGTCACTCTAACATTTTCCATCCAATTAACTAATTGATAAAAGAAATTGCCGACATGTTACATGCCACATGAATGGCCACATCAATCATGATCCACCTTCCATGTTGCATTTTTCATTCCCTCTTATTTTCTCCCCGAGTTTTAAGGGGGAAAAGAAGTAATAAATGGCATAAATAAAACAAAAGATGAGTGAAATCTGAAAAAAAAAATTAAAAAAAAAGAATGAAAAACGTGACATTAGACCTGGCAATCCGTGTTTCGTGTCGTGTTTAAATAGGGTATAAACACATATTAGGTCTGACACGAACACGACACGATTAATAATCATGTCAAGAAATCTGAACACGAACACGAGACCTGTTTATAAACGTGTACACGGGATACGACGCGACACGACACGATTAAGCCGTGTAATAGGTCTTGACACGACACGTTTGACACGATACAATTTTTCAAATATTTCAATTAACTAAACTGTATATATAAATTAAAGATAATTGAGTATATTTTTTTATAATAATTATTTGGGTATATTAGAAATTTAAATACAAGTTATTTAAGGGTTTTAATTAGGCGTGTCTAACGTGTCGTGTAACAGGTCTTTCGTGTCATCGTGTTAACCCGTTAATTAAAGCGTGTCACTCGTGTCTTAAACGTGTTAATCGTGTCTTGACACGGTTACGACACGAAACACGATAATCTTAATCGTGTCCGACACGATTCAAACACGAGACACGATAAGCCAAACACGAACACGGCTAAACGTATCTCGTGTCGACCCGTGTCGTGTCATGTCGTGTCAGAACACGAATTGCCAGGTCTACGTGACATGGAAGGGGAACATTATGATGTGGGCATTAATGTGGCATATGACGTGCCACGTCATTTTTCCATTAATGAAATGAATGAAAAATATTAGAGTGACTATATTTGGTATACTTATAAAAGTTAAGTGATCTATTTGAGACAAATTAAATTTAAGTGATCAAATTGGAAGATGAGTCAGAATTCAGTGACCACTGGTGAAATTTACTCTTTCAAGCTATGATCTCAAGCTTGAAGTGATAAATTTGCAAGTTGAGATCCCGTTTCCGACATATGCAATCGATGAGATCATCTATTCATTTTTCTTTTTGTTTTCTTTTAATGAAAAATAATTAAAAAAAAATCATATATTATGAGTTATATAATTTTAAACCAACAATAGTTTTTTTTTTTTTCCTTTTTGGATATATAAGTCAAATCTCATTACAATCAGATAACTTTCTTTATGGCCAACCATCTAATTGAGAATTTACCCACAAACTAAAAACATGTTACACAAACAAACTACTAATAAACCAAAACACATCAACTAAGTAAAAAAAAACAAAAACACATTAACTAAATCTTTAAGAGGGAAAAAAAAAGTGTATTTGGGGTGGAGAAGATGGGAGGGAGCACACTCACTCTTCAATCAATCCCATACCCACCATTGTGGAAGGTCCCGAGTTCGGGATGGAAGAGATGGGATTATGGGAAAGGAGAGGGTTACCTCCTATTGTGTAGTCAATTTAGGCTATGTTTGGGAGAGTTTTTGGCATGTTTAGAGCTCCCAAACGTGCCAAAAGCTCTAAAAGCTGGTTTTGGTGCATGTTGCGGTGGGAATGGTTGTCTTACGTGGCAAAAGCCAATCGCAGCAAAAGCTAAATTTCCAAAAGCTGGAAAATGTAGTGTTTGAAGCTTTTAGAATTTTAATAGTCATGTTTAACCTCTTTTGTCCCTACTATTTTATAATATTCTTTTATATTACTACCCTTAATGGTAAGTTTATATTTAATCTCACCACCACATCAAACATACATTTTTCATCATTAGTTAAGTTCTCAAAGCTACAATTCTAATCTCACATGTACAATAACTAATCTCACATCTCTACCAAACAGAACCTTAGGATGGGCGATCAATTTCAATATCATGTTAATGAATAGTAAAAAATTCTCATACCCACCAAAATTGGCATAAGCTTCTTCATACATCATAACATTACTTTCTCATAAATGATCAAAACTACTTTTCAAATTGAAAAAATATATGTCAAATTCCCCTAAAATACGCACATCCATCCCAAGAATAAAATCTTGCAAAGGACAATTTCAAGTTTTGAAGATCAATCAATACAAATCAAGCAGGCAGAGTCGGGATAAAAGGAGAAAGGAAAAAAAATAAAAACGAAGAAGAGAAATCTTACCGTGGGATGAAAGAATCAAGAAATGGTTGGCCTAAAAAAGTTTCTTCAAAGAAGATTCCCGCGCAATTTATTGAGAGAAAAGAGAAACCCTAACCCTGCCAAATACTTGAAAAAAAAACAAACAGAATATAGAGAGAGAAGGGAAGGAAATAGCAATATGAGAGAGAAGAAAGAATGGGAGAGAGGCCTTTAATTAGGTTTTCGAGTTGGAGAGAGATGGGAATTGGGAAGATGGAAATAAAGAAACCAAGTAATATAAAACTGGGCTTACGAAATTGGGCCACATGTGTGATTTGGCCCAAAACGGGCAGGTGTACTAGGGTGTAAATATATGGAGTCTTTTTTTTTTTTTGCCAGATAAATATATGGAGTCTAAAAGATCCAAAAGGAAAATCATTTTCAGCCTGGACTTTCTACATGTTTAATTTACCTCACATATTTAAACTTTAAACTGGACTTTCTACATGTTTAAACTTTGGGAGAGAGGATCCTCTCCACTACTAAAAACTAAAAAATAGTAGAGAGATCCACTGATCTAAGAACCCAAATCTATGGTTCAAACAAGACTATGTCACACATTCTATTTTCTTAATAAAATACACGGTTTGGCTTAGTGACAGTGACGGAGAGAAAACAATAATGAAACGGTGTGTTTTAATAGGATAATAGAATGAGTGACGTGGTCTTGTTTGAACCCTAGATCTGGGGTTCTCATAGGATAATAGAATGAGTGACGTGGTCTTGTTTGAACCCTAGATCTGGGGTTCTCAGATCAGTGGACCTCTCAACTAAACTTTTTCCTTCTCTTGATCTGTTGTTGCTATAGAAAGTTGTGCATTCATCACGATACGAAATTTGCTTTTGTTTCGTAAGTGAGATTGGGAATCCTCTAACTTTCATTGAAGTTCCCATACGTATGATTTGCTTTTATGTCTTCAAAAGGAAATTACTTTTAACAAAAACAAGACTTGACCTCCAATTTTGATTGATCACATCAGAGCATTGTTGGCTAAATGCTCCAAATCTGAATGAATTAACATGCAATGAATAGCATTCTTTTTGGGTGATACCACAAAAGAAATAGTATCAGTTTGGAACAGAGGGATAGTGACAGGGGAGTAGGAAGGGTAGAATGAGGCAAGTAAAGATTAACATCAATTAACATGATTCAAAAAGCAAACTGGGATATATTAATAAGCAACTTGTCTAAGATGAACATTTAAGAACTAAGGAATTCTGCAAAACTTAAAGCAAAGTACCCATATGATAATGGAACTATAGGAAATAAATCAACCATACAATGGTAACTGATAGTCTTATAAAACCCTAAATCTTTCACCTACATAGGCAAAGCTTAGTCAAAGAGACTAAATCCCATATCGTCATCAGACTCTTCTTCTGGTTCTGGTTTCTTCTCCTCTGCGGGAGCAGCAGCAGCAGGGGCAGCTCCACCAGCAGCAGCAACAGGGGCAGCAGCAACGGCAAACTTGCTTGGGTCCTGTATGCATTTGACAAATAATTTAGCTCACAAGGGTACGCAAATGGTAAAATACAGTAATTGACAATGATAAAAGAATTAATCCATACCGCCAAGTACTCCTTCACTTTATCAGCCTGTGGGAATGAGCATTCTGTTACAATAGCAACAGACAACACATTCTTGTAGGCATTGATGAACATGTGTGGTGCAGCAGCAAGGGTTGGGTATGAGATGGCAAGTGAGAGTGAGGTAACCATGGAGACACCAACAGCAAATTTCTCAATCAGGTCTTCCTCGGTAAGGTCAAGAACCTCAGGGCTGAAGACTGAGCCATTGTCATAAACAGACAAGACAATGAGACCGTATGAGAATGGCCTGATTCCGAGCTTGGCAAGGAGTGCAGCCTCAGAAGACCCAACCTTGTCACCCTTCTTGATAAGTTCCACAGGGGTGATAATTTCGACAGTACCCTTGTTAATCTTGGTTGGGATGTTGAGGACCTAAGATGCAACAGAAAGTTAAAAGATAAGAATTCAACATTGAATCAAACCCAAGATCAGATAAATGAAACATTAATACCAGAAAAATTTCAAAACCTGGAAGAAAGAGGTCTGTGATGGGTCAAGCCCAGTGTTGCCAGGTGGGACAACCACATCAATGGGTGCAACCAGACCAACACGAGCAGGGGCTCCAACCTGTTCATAAACAAAGACATTATTAAGTCCAAACATTTTGACCAAAACTGCAAAAACCAATTGCAAGAAACAACTACATGTCAAATAGAATTGAACTTCACCAACATCCACAACCAAAATCATCAAAGTATCTTTCAAATACTGATACATGATATCATAACCATAATCAGAAGAATATAGAATTTGACACAACAAAGTAAATCTTAACTAATCTAAATTGAATTGAGTTCCAAAAGCCTTTAACAACTTTAAGCTTACATCTAAATCTAGAACTCTAACAACTTAAAGCTTACATCAATGAAAGAAGAATATAAATAAACACTGATATAGTAAAATTATGAAAATGTAGCACAATTAGCAGAACTTTTACTATGAACATCATCATTCAAGCTCACATGTTCTTAATTATAAAAACTAAAACTTTCAGCATTCCTATTGATCAATCAACATTAAAATGAACGTATAAATATATCCACTTTCAAATATTCAAACTAGTAATCAAGAAAATAAAAGAATAAGAAATAAAGACCAACCTTGTACTTGGCAACCTCCTCACTAACTTCCTTCAAGTCACCCTTGGTGAAGATCAATCCAACATTGCCCTAATTCAAAATTAACCATAAAATAAGTTACTTTATTAATCAAACACTAAAAAAAACCCAAAAAACGAAGAAAAAATTTTGAATTTAAGTACCTGGAGCAGAGGGATGAGGTTAAGGAAAGCCTGGTTTCCAGTCTTCTCAGCGTGCATTCTAATAGACCTCTTCATCATAGTATTTTTGCCCATGAGGACAACTGAGTCACCTCGGAGACCCTTGCGGATGTTCTGAAGCTGGTTTGAACCAACGTTGTCAGCTGCAGCAATCAAGATCTGATTGTACTCGTCCAGAAGCTGGCATAGCTTGGCGTCGTAGGCGATCTTCTTCTCGGCCTTGGTGGGTTTTGGTGCCATTTTTTCAGATAGGAACTAAGACACTAACTTTTACAACAGCAAAATCGAGGGCCAAGACGAGGCGGGAAGCTCGGTCAAGGCGGACAGCAAGGCGGCGCTGTCTCTTTAACCCCGGTGGAATTTGGGAGGGAGAGAGGGAAGGTTGAGAGAGGAAAAAAAACCCTAGATGTATTGGGAGGCTGGTGAAAATGGAGACTGAGGTTACAGTGAGATTATATAGAGGAAATTAGGGTTTTGGAACGGACGGTTCAGATTTGTTGGGACGCTTTTTTTTTTTTTTTTCGAGGTGAAAAAATGGGGACTGGCGCAAGAAATTTTACGTAATCACCAAGACAATTTTTTTTTTTTTTTACTTTTGACCTTTACATTTATTTTATTTTATGTTCCAAATTGGGGTCTAATGTTTTCCAAGAACAAGAATTCATAAAGCTTTAAATTTTAGAATATAGAGCTCTAATTGTTAAAATTAGGTCTTGAATTGAACACAAACTATAGGGTTAGAGCTCTATTTTGTACATTTTTTATTTTTTGTTATGAATTTATTATTTCTTGCTTCTCAAATTTACATAGTACCTTTCAATAAGCTTCGTATTGTGTCACATATGTGCATTATGCTCCAATTACTAACTCTTACTTCAATAATAATAATAATGTTTTAAATTTAAAACATTATTATTATTATTTTTATTTCAAAAATAATAATGTTTTAAATTATTTCTCAAAAAAATAATGTTTTAAATTATTAAATTTTATAACTTTTCCTACAAAATCTACTTGATTATGGTATGTGGCTAAACTTATGGTTAAATTTTAGGGATATTTTGAAGTGGAACAACTGATAATGAATGATGTACTATGTGTTGGGCTTGTAGCCCATATTGGGTCCAACCCCACCTTGCTTTGCATATGGGCTTTATTATTATTGCTTTAATGAGTTTGAATGGCCACGATTCAATCTCATGTTTTAATCTAATGACCATCATTAAACTTAGCGAAGGGTTTGGTTTTAGGTTTATGCCAACTTTAGCTTTGGATATATATATTGAATTTGGTGAAAATCAATTCGTGGAAAAGTAAAGCTAAAGTGAGCAGCGACAGAATTGAGAAATCGATTTTGGGATTCAAGCCGTGCATGTTCTCCTTTTTTTTCTAAAGGTTTTTCACGTAAATTTAGTATTCTTTATTTTTATTTTTCATGATTGTCGCCATCTTCATTACTACTTACTTGGTTGAGATTTATCTGCTTTGTGGATTAATTAATTTATTTTAAATGTTTTGAATTATTGGTTTGGATAATATTATTGCTAAGTAGGGTTTATACTTATTTCTTGACATATCTACAGGGGCGGATCTTGATTCATAAGTTTGAGGGGACCAATATAAATTGACCTATATAAAATTAATTTTGGGGGGACCAAATTGAAAGTTCTCAAGTGAAACATATAGAAAATATATATGCTACTAATGAAATTTATCATTTTTTGGGGGGCCATGGCCCCCTCATTGGCACACAAGGATCCGCCCCTGCATATCTATACTAATAATTATAATGTCAAAATCTCAGTTTGTCTCACGAGTTAACTAGAACTCATAGTTTTTAAAATATTCAAAACAAAATAAAACTACCCATCTTAAATAAAACTACCAAGGATAAATATAATATTTAAATTTTATTTATATCATTGAAAAAAAAAACTACCCATTTTAAAAAAATTGTCACAAACTACCTTATAATAATTATTTTATTTTCATATATACTCAATCGTGAGTATCCTGTGACTTTTATTATGGTAATTAGAATAACAATTGGTATGATACTTGTTTTACTTAAAAAATATGATCTCGATTCTCGAATTTGAATCCCGAGAAGGGGAAGAACATATATTATTATATACCTAATACCTCCATATAAGCTGATGTTATTGTTTTTTAGTCCAATGGGCTTTTCCATTTGATATTTGGGCTTCAAAATAAACCGTCTACTATGATTTTGGTGGGCTTTGAGGTCTGGGCCGTAAATTAAGCCTTCAAGTTTACATGGCAAAACTGGTTGGAAAACAGAGACGGCTAAAACGACCCAAAAACCACCCAAATTTTTGTTTTTGCCGTTACTCGCCGGTAACCTTTCCCTCCAATTCTTACACATTCCTTACACATTTTTCTCTCCGACGACAGCCAAACTTCCCATCTCGCCACCGTAAACGATACCGTTTCCTCCGATGGCCTCCCCGTACAGAGATCGGACAGCCGAGTTCCGATCGCTATCCCAAACGCTTCAGAAAATCGGAGGGATCGCCGCCGTCGATAATAATCATGTCCAAAATGGCGGAGTTTCTAAACCGCATCCGCCTCTCTCTTCCAGATCCGAGTTCAATAAGAAGGCTTCCTTGATCGGGTCGGGTATCCATGAAACCTCTCAAAAGATCGTCAGACTTGCTAAACGTAAGCTCTTCCTTTCAAATATTTATTGTTAGCTGAAAATTTTATTTATTTATTTATTTGCTTTATATATTCACTTAATGTAAAATCTGTTATCTAGCTTTTTTAGTATTGGCAATAAGGCTTAGCTAATTAGCTTGATTTAATTAATTGCTAAATAATGTTTAATTCGATTTGAAAAATGAAAAAGAAAGGTCCTTTTTTTTGTGTAATTAAGTAAAATAGCAATCTTGATCTTGATTATACTATGAAATAAAATTATTCCCTTTTTGTTGGATGTGTCTGATTAGTAGCTAATTCTGCTGTGGCTTTTTATATAACGTTGTCTTGATGTTTTAATGTAATTGTTGCAGTGGCAAAAAGGTCATCGATGTTTGATGATCCGATTGTGGAAATACAGGAATTAACTTCTTTGATAAAGAATGATATTACCACATTGAATATGGCACTGTCGGATTTACAGACCCTTCAAAACATGGAGATTGCTGATGGACATTATTCTGAGGATAGAGTTGTTCATTCCACAACGGTTTGTGATGACTTGAAGAGCAAGTTAATGGGCGCTACAAAGCATCTTCAAGATGTCTTAACTGCAAGAACTGAGGTTTTTGTGCTGCAATTGGGCTTTAGTTGTTTACTGGGTATTGATGACTAGTAAACATTCTTTCACTATTGGGTTACTTATGTTGTTTTATTGTTTTGTATGTGTTGCCGTTGAGCAGAATATTAAGGCTCATGAAAACAGGAAACAGATGTTTTCTAAAAGTCCATTGAGAGAGAACCCATTTCAGCGTCAGACAGTACCTGTGTCTGAGCCACCTCCATGGTCAAGTTCTTCAAATGCATCTGGGAATTCGCCACCCCCAGGGTAAGTATTCTCATTTCTTGGTGCAGTGCTTAATAGGCGATATGAAGAATCATCAGAATAAGAAGCTGCTGCCGTAGTCATTATTTTGTCTTCACCTATAGGTGGCAGTATCAACTGTTGCTACGCTATTCTTGTTGCTTTATGAATCTAATCTGTTGCTACTATGATATACCCAGTATGCTAGAATATTGGTGCACTTATCATCAATACACTTGGTGAACATCTAGCATAGATTTACTAATGCCTGTTACATTAAATTCTCTTGGCATATAATTGTCTGAATATGTCAGTTTTTGTCAAGCAAAATCGTAGCCTTTCTACTCCTCTTGTTGTTTGATTAATGTTTCTTTTTTCTTTCTAACCAGACCACCATCAAATGGAGTACAAGCTGGCAGCCAACTGAGGTGTGTTATATATGTTATGTCTGATTAAAGTTTGCACAGCAACATCTTTATGTCATCCTGTGAAATCTAAATTCATGGATATTTACTGTGATTTTACCATGCATTAAGATTGAAAATATTCTTTGCATGTCTAGATATATCCCCAACTCAGTAACTGTTTTTAACTCTATGATGTGCTTCATTGAACCTTGCAAGAACAGACGAAGGGCAGCTGTAGATGGTACACCTTCCCACCACATGGAAATGTCCATGTTGCAGCAAGTAGTTCCCAGGCAAGAGCATTACACACAAAGTAGGGCAGTCGCTCTTCAGAATGTGGAATCTACAATTTCTGAACTTAGTGGGATCTTTACACATCTAGCTACAATGGTTGCACAGCAAGGAGAACTAGCTATCAGGTCCGCCACTTTTACCCATATTGATTTGCTAGGGTGTTTTTCTTTTTTTTTTTTTCTTTTTTTTTCTTAATCTTAATATATTTGGCAGCTTGCTATTTCCATCAAAAGACACAATAAACAAAATATGTTGGTTCCCTTGGCTTATCAGTAATCTAAAGTGTGTTATATAAAATTAGGTGCTTTGCTTGTGGAATCTCCCTAATTAATGTGACTTGTCAACAGGATTGATGAGGACATGGATCAATCATTATCCAATGTTGAAGGTGCTCACAGTTCTCTGTTGAGGCATCTTAACCGAATATCATCAAATAGGTGGCTTTTAATCAAGATATTCGCTGCAATCATATTTTTCCTGGTGATCTTCGTCATCTTCGTGGCTTGAACACCATACCTTGAGATTCAAATATATCCATTCCTGTTGCTACACGGAGTTGGCATCCATGAATGGTTTACAACGTCATATTCTTTCTGTATATTCAATTAGCATCATGATTATTCTAAGATAGCCCTAGCGTGTAAAGGTTACAGGGTTCTAGTTGTATTGAGAGAAATATCTACACCATTCCTTATCGCTTGTAACCATATTGAAAACCCATTTTTTTGCATCAAGAGGTTGTTGTAATTGCAACAAATGATTAATCCATATCAATTAATGCGATTAAATGATTTGTTTCTTCAGCTGCTGTCTGTTGTGTTATCTTTTATATATCAAATGAAGATGACATTGCAGTCTAATGAATGATACAATAGGTTTGAGGCCCTGTGATCTTTCAGTCTGAGTCTATTATATGCTCTGCTCATTGAGTGGTAAGATGTTCAGGCTTTTGCTCAAGATCTGGAATCTGTATCGGTATGTTCAGGTTTAATCCATTTGTGTCTTATGGCTGCAAACGTAAGAGCCTTTTGTCAAAGTCGCAGGGCGAGAAAAATGGGGATTGAGGTCGGCTTACTGAGGATTGAAAGTCTTGTTTTGTTGTGGAAGCAATTCAATGATCATTCATTATTGATCCATGGCGGCTCCCTGACTCTAGAAGGAACATTGTTCAGACATGCAAAATGCTCTGTTTTATTTTTCCAGATTTATGAAAGGATAGTTTGGCTTTACTCTATCCCACCCTTGTCTTCTCAATCTCTAGTTGACTACTATTACTGTTTTAGTAGCATTAAAGATTAATCAAATCTCTTCTCTTGTTTTTTTTTTTTTTTTTTTTTTTTTTTTGGAATTTTCTTTGTTTTAAATGATTGAGAAATAGAGCATGTAGCTGAGATGCTATATTCTTCTGTTTCATAAAGATGCTTGTTTCAGTAAAGCGAATTTCCCTTTATCATAATTGAGCACACCATATTTGGGTGTTCGTAGAGAATAGAATATTCAATTCAAGATTACTATAATCTTTATGTCTTTGCTAAATGCCTAATATATGTGTTATTATGGTACACAAGTCCCCCATATCCGGTAGATAAGTCCCGACTAATCTGAAATTGAGTTGCATCAAACTCTTGAACGGGAAAACTCTCATAGGGCATGTTTTCTAAACTCTCATAGGACATGTTTTCTCCATTTTCAGGACTCGAGGTAGAGACTTCCTTTAAGGTGCATCGAATCCCTTCCACTCAACTCAACGAGTGTAAGTGTTTGTTACTAAATGCTTAATATCTGAACCAAAAGCAACTAAACTACGTATTGGCGGATTGAATAAACTAAACATAGATTTCAAGAATTGGTGGGCGAATCGCACTATGTTATTTGATGCAAACTTTTGATCAGAATCTTCTTTTTCAAACACCAAAATTCTTAAATTCTGTTGTTTGCCATAATCATTCTGACTCATTAAAGTATTGTTGAAGAAAGCAAGTGGGAAAAATAAGAGAATTAAAGAATCTCCAACACAAGCCAATCTGGACATTTTGACTGCCTACATATATATAACAAAATACTTGTATTCAATCTAAACCCTTATTATATCAGAAGATAAAAATTGAGAAGTGGAAACCCAGTTTTCCTTTTAGTGCAAGTAAGAGCTCTGTTTTTGGATTTTGAAGGGAACCCTTTTAGAAGGGAGGTTATTTTCTGCCTATAACAGGGAAGGAAAATGACTTGGATAACAGGCTAAAGATAGAAATCAATATTGAAAAGCAGAAGATAAAAGGGAAAGTTGATAATAACATATTAACATTTAAAAGGTGGAAGGAAAAAGAAATGAACCAAACTTTTGCTTTTCTTTTTTAGCCAATCTGAAGTTGCATTATTACTGGTAGGAGGAATTTGGATAAGACACTTCCATATTGCTATAAGATTCTTCTTTCTTACGAAATTCCTGTCTGGTAAAAGCATTTTCCCTTGTTGGCTGCCAAACCTTACAACTTTTTTGCCTTCTTAATCTCTCTATTATCTAATTAAATCCCTTGATTACCCTCTTTTTAGCCTAATTATATATATGCATTGCCAAAACAAACAATAATTGAGTATGTTGTCTAGCATGGAAACACAGCTAAAAGATTGAGACCTGAAACTCATAGGCCAAAGCTCAAATTTGTTTGAATTGAAGGAAAATTCATAATTATTCTTTATATAGAGAGTTAGGTTCTTAAAATATGCTTAATATCAACACCCTTTTAGCCTTTTGCATCCCTTTTACTTGGTAACTTTCATGGAATATGAGATTTTGAAATAGAATTTTGAGGGCACAATCAAATATTAACATTCTTTATTATTTTTTTTTAAATATCAAAGGGCCTTTCAAGCCATAAATATCAAGTATTGCCCTATTTGTTTTCTTAAAGTGAAGCAAAAACTAATGTTTGGGTATACAAGTTTTCTTCTTTTTTTTTCCTTAGTGATTGGACAAGTTGTTTCCCTTTCAAATTTTGTTGATTAATATATATATTAGACAAAACTCAATTCAATTACATCAATTATTATCATTATTGAAAGTGGGGGAGAAAATGGAAAAGAGAGATATGGTAAAATGTTGCTTGGTTTCAAGTATTGCACATAATAAGAAAAGGGTTATGGCAACATTTTATGGTGAAGAATCCACCATTTGAAAAATGAATCTTTTGAACAAAACAAAGAAGTTGCCTAGTGATTAAGTTTATTTGGGGTTTATTTTCCTTCCTTTTTTAGTTCAACTTTCCTCTCAAGACTCATTGGAAACAAGAAAAAAAGAAAGAAAACTTGTAATGGCAGACACAGTGAAAACATCTGCAAATTTTGATGTTCCATGAAAGATTTGGTTGCTAGAAGAGGGTTGGAAGATTGCAAGAGTGGTGTCATTGAAAAGACTGACAAGTAATTGGGAAACTGTGGAATTTGTTTTCCACTATTCTTTTAGACAAGAGGAACACTCTAGCCTTACATAATGGTTTGACAAAGATGCAATAAGATTCCCCTAAAAAAAACAAGACAAATCATAGACAAAAGCTCTCCCATGTAACATTGTAATGTAAGAAAAAAGATATTGCAAAGGGAGGAAAGGGGATGAATGAAATTTTGGTGTGAACTATTGAAGGGTTTTTTTTGCTGTTTTTTAGTGGGCATGTGAGCTTGTTGAGTGGGAAGATTTATTATATATAATGGAATTGTCAAGGATTTTCAATCAGTTGATGTTGTTTGCCTGTTTTGTTCTTTTTCATGCATATCAAACTCTTGATGTAGCCATTTCTCTTTGATTTTTAGTGCCAACAATTAAGTTAGTCTTTGAAATGTTTGAACAGAAAAAGGATCAGCCAAATGGTTGAAACAGAAACAGCTGAACATGGTAGGAATCTTCATTTTCCAGGTGTTTTTATTTTTTCATAGTGGACAAAAATTCCTACTTCTTACTTCTTAGAGATCATGATGACATTAAAACATTAGAAAAATCAGATACATATATAACTAGAACCTTGTTTTTTCATGAAACCAATATGAACTTCTTGAGCTTCATAATATTGGTTTTTGAGGGTTACTTGAAAGTTCTAGTAAGTTTTTTAAAGAGATTTTTTTTGGGTACAAAAGTTTTTTAAAGAGATTCAACTTTTGAAATTAATGGTTTTTGAAACAAACAATATGGTGGGTGAATATATATATTATACTAAATTGGGTAGGACAGCATTTTAAGCTTTTGGTCATAATATCTGAGTTATTAGTTCAACTGGTAGGTGCACTGTGCCCGAACCGTGAGATCCTGAGTTCAAGTCTCACGGAATGTAAGTTTAGTTTATAATTTGTTTATTTGTATATTTGTTAGGTAGATGGTTTATTTATGGTAGTTTCTTAGTTTGAGTTGATTTCTCATTTAGATATTTGGGGATATAGAAATTTATTCTGAATGTAATGAGATTTCACATGTACTCATTAAAAAAAAAAAAAGGGTTTTCGTCATAACTATTATCTAATTAGTGGGAACAAAACCTTCCTAGAAAATGACTTTCTTTTCTTATATCATAGTGGATTATCTAAGCAAGATTTTTTCTTAGTTTCATGATCTCATGGCAATGGAGAGTGGATCTTGTAATTGTCTTCTTGCTTTGACTTTAAACCCTATGGGGATCTTTAAATTAATTATTAAAATTAATTAACTTTTTTTAAAAAAGATCTCCCTTGGCAATTACAATTTATAGACACATGGATTTTTAAGAAAATGTCAAAGAGGGTTTTCTCTTATATGCACAATTTGTCCTTTTATGAGGCAATATATCTCAATGTTGACACTTCCTCAAGCTCCTAAAAGGAATTTTGCTCCACTAAGTTAGCCTTTATATGATGATGATGAAAAGAGTTTCTAATATATATATATATATTTTTTTTAAAAAAAGAAGATATAGTAGTATAAAAAAGGGTTGACCCCATCACCAATTATGTTATTGTCACTTGACATTATATCTACCATTAAGTGTTCCAATTAAAACATCTGCAAAATGGGTCCAAGCCCAAATTTTGGATAAGCCACATTCAATATTTCATACGAGTTTATAGACTTTATAGGAGATAGTATATAAATTATAAAGTATCAATAATTCAATCTAAATCATGAATATACACTTTATATATGGTCCGTCGAATATATAGCAGCAGTTCATAGAATATAGACAATCTAGATCGAATAATTGCAATAACATATATACTCTTAAACGGTTGTTGTTCTACTTGAATAATATGAATCATATACGTGATTTCATACATCAAACAAATAACTCATCATTAATGAGTAGGACCAAATCAAGTTTTTATACAAACATCCGGTGTGTATTCAATAATATTACTTTGATTCCCGATTAATTATTAGTCGACTCACGTCAGATCTTAACTGGAGGAAAACTCTCTCATTTTGAAACTCTTATACGATTATTTAAATATTTGATAAAATAGTGAATTTATAAGCAGATCATATGCTACAAGTTTTTAAATCAATGATGGCCAGACAATCCCTAAACAATGGGTTTTGATAAAGGCCATGACTTTATTTTATATACTTATATAAAACCACAGACAAAATCTTGTGCT
Source organism: Corchorus capsularis (assembly GCA_001974805.1). Taxonomy (NCBI): domain Eukaryota; kingdom Viridiplantae; phylum Streptophyta; class Magnoliopsida; order Malvales; family Malvaceae; genus Corchorus; species Corchorus capsularis. Next base: position 54,766 of record AWWV01008157.1, read on the forward strand.
CTATTTTTTTTTGAAATAAATCAAAACGAGTAATAATAAGTTTTTAAATTGTGTTTTAAGAATGACATAATTGAAAGTCCCCATGTCCTATATTTTGATCAATTTCATAGCAATTTTATGTCTAAAAAGAACATTTTTAGGCTCCATTATGAATAATAATATATTTGATCACATTGATTTCTATATTCCATTAGTCATGAAAACCATACCCTTAAAAGAGGTATTTGTGGGGACTTTTAATTAAAAGAAAAAAAAAAGTGACAAAAGCATGCCTTAGGATGCTTTGTTCGACCCTTAATCAAATAGATTCTTGAGTCATAGAAAGTGACAGAAAATACCAAAGGATATAAAGAAGAAAAAAGCTTGCAGCTTACCTCTTCTATGATCACTATGTAAATAAATCCTTTAAGAAAACTTTTGAAGATTAGGAAAAAGCCAAAACAAATCCATTCTCTGTCATTTATATATATATCCTATATATATATATATATATATATATATTGGGTATTTTTAACAAAATATTCCTTTTTTCACTTGTTATATATAGTACTCAAAATTCCTTCTAATCATCATGTGTTTCCAACCTCTTCCTTATCTAAAGATGATTAAGTATTATTTTTGTCATGCTGATGTAATTAGTATCCAACTTTTGTTTAAGCTACATTAAGAGTTTAATTGCATAATTAACGACCAAAATACTTTATAGTACGGGAAAAAATACTATATATTAACTTTAAACACATCGTAAAAAAGAATTCATAATATTATCATGTATGGTTTACGAAGGTTTTGATATAAGCATGTTAGGTCTTATGATCACTGTCAATTATTTGAAACTTTCTTAAGCAAGCGATATCAAGAGAGGGTCCCAAATTGTCTCATTCGATTAATCATTGTTATTCCCACTAATCACTCGATAAAGTTAAAACCTAAGCTTTAGTTAATTATTGGTGAAATTGAGAACAAAAAACAACAAGATGTGCTACATAGCCTTACTTGTGTGTTCTTTTAGATTTCTCCCACATGATGGGTTCTTTTATAATTCATTTTTAAGGAAAAAAGACAATAATTTTTTATTTAATCTCATTCGAAAACTGATTTATCAACGAATTAGATTACGAAAAGTGGAATAATAACTAATAAGGTTGGATTAATGATTTGTTTAAGATGACCAATGAATTGGGGAAGCTAATAAATCAAAAATTTTAACAAAAGAAGTTGTATTTGTGAAGAAGAGTGAGAGAGATAAAAAGGAAGACATAGAGCATATTAAGGAAAAAGTTAAAATAAAGTTTGAAGGAGAAGGAGAAGAGGAAGGTCCCTCCACCCACTAAACATATGTTTATTTACCTAATCATATGAAAATAGACGTTAATGACGGTATTAATATTAATAATAATTAATTTATAGATAAAATGAGACTTTAGATATGCTTTGAGCAACTTTTGACTCAAAAAAGAGTTCACCAAAATCATGGTTATGAGCTAGCTGGTCATTTTCATTCACCTGTTTTTGCTTACTTCATCTCCTCATCTTTTCTTCCCTCAATATGTTTCAAACATTTTGAACTTAAGTTATAAGAAAAAAGTTATTATGAAAATTATTTAATTTCGGTATGAAAGTATTTGAATCATGTTCATGATTAAACATATACTAGCTAGGGGTATGAACATATTAAGTTAAGCTACGTACATACATAAGGTGTAATTGAATTGAGTCGAATATATATCATACGTACCATATAAATATATGTAATGTTCAAGCTGGATTTATATATGAAAATTATTTAATTTTTTTTGTTCAAAATAAGGGCTGAAAATTATTTAATTTCGGTATGGAAGTATTTGAATCATGTTCATGATTAAACATATACTAGGGGTATAAACATATTGAGTTGAACATACTATATATATATATATATATATATATATATATATCATATACATTTACTCTTAAGCTTCGTACGTACATAAGGTGTAATTGAATTGAGTCGAACATATATCATACGTACCATATAATAAATATATGTAATGTTCAAGCTTGGATTTATAAATTGTTATATATTAACATGTAAGAACATTGAAAAAAACGTTTAAAAATATACCCAAAAATGCAATGATATGATTTGTATATATGACATAAGTATATTCTAAATTCTCAAAGAGTTTTATTGGGTAATATCTACAAAAAAGAGAAAAAAAAAGGGTCAATGGAAATTGAATGGTATAATGATTCAAGACATGACTTTGGAGTTGAGTAGTAGTGGAGAATGGCTTGGCCTAGCAATACACAAATTGGATGAATGAATGCCAATGGGCCTCTCTTGATCTTCTTTGTGTGGATTCAATTTAGCATCATAGTAACTCAAAAACAAGTGGCAATTCCCATTGAGTATTTGTCTCTGATCTTTAATTTTTCCAGAGATTTCTCTCTTTGCTTACACACACACCATAATAATGAATAATAAGCAACATTCATTCATAGCATTGACATTATATATTATTTTATCAAATTCCAAAAAAATTATGTTCTTGGTAACTCATTACCCAAGCACAATATAATTGTTTGTAATTATAATATCAACTTACACATAATTTTTTTATATAAAAAACAAAATAATTACATTTGCCAGCTTTTCTCCATATTTTTCCATCACTGTTTTAGTAGTAAATAGGATAACTATCTAATCTTTTCCTACCTTTAGCTCATAATTTCTTTTTTTTTATATGAAGGAAAAAAAAAACAAATTACATCATATGGCTCTTGGCCAAACTAAACCCATGGCATCAATTGAGAGAACTGAGAAAAGTCCTGGAGGTGGAGAGTCAAGAACATGAAGTCCCGGTTGCGAATCGTCATGGTGAATGGCTAACCAGTCTGCACACATATTTACCTCTCTATAGATATGTTTAATCCTGCAAGTCCAGTCACGGTTCAACAATTCATTAATGGCATCCAACAAACGATGATGAGGACTATAATCAGAAGCAACACCCTTGATTCTAGACACAGCAAGAAGTGAATCTGATTCCAATTCAACATTACGAAATCCACGTTCCCAGCATAAAGAGAGACCATGATAAATTGCCCATAATTCCGCCACCAGACTGGAAGAAATCCCAACTCTGTAGGTGAACCCACAAATCCAGTTTGCTTGCATATCCCGAATCAAACCACCTGCTGCAGAAAGGCCCGGATTCCCTTTAGCACTACCATCCACATTCACCTTAACAAAAGATGCAGCAGGCCTTTGCCATGAAATTAACAACTCATGTTTCAATTTCAAGCTGAAACATCTTAAAACATCACTAGCTTCCTTGGCTCTAGATAAAATATGCTGATCACAATTTACAGGCCACACAAAATCACCATCATGCAAGGTGCAGTTCCGCCAGTACCATATAAACCAAACACCATACAGAAAAATATTTCCCCAATCCATATCAAATAGTCGAATAGGACTAGAACAGTTAAGAAGAAGCCAATCCTTTTCATCCAGAGAAAAGAAATTCCCATTAGCTAAAGCAGGATTCAACATTAACCAGACACCTTTGGAAACAGGACAGTCACGTAAAGCATGCAACAAAGTTTCATCCATATGCGAGCAACGAAAGCAAGTAGAATGAGAGGCAACATGTCTCCGATGCAGAAAAGAAGCTGTAGGAAGAGAACTATGTAGAGCTCGCCATAAGAACACTTTAATTTTGTTAGGACAAGAGAGTGACCATACCTTATGCCAAGGTAAAGAAGAAGGTGGATTAGGGGATAGTTGAATCCTGTAGGCTGAACTTGTTGAAAAAGAACCATCACCCTCCAACTTCCAGCACCATGAATCCTCCCTTTCGTCACTAGTATTGATCCAAATAGCCGAAATTCTAAGCACAATATCGGGAGGAAGAACCTCAGATAAAGTATCCCAGTGCCATCCTCCAAACTCATCACAATAAGATGCAACGGAAAGATCAGCTTCAGCTTCAGATATAGGCCGCATAGCATACCGTAATAAAGGGCTTTCTGGCATCCAGTTGTCTAGCCAAAAACGTGTAGCATGGCCATTACTAATATTTATTCCCAAGCCTTTCAACAACACATCTCTGCCCTTCATAATGCTCCTCCACGTAAATGAAACAGTGGATTTGCAACTCACAGACAAGAATTCATCCTTACGCAAATATTTTCTGTTTAATAATATCAACCCAAAGACAATCCTTGCCAGTAATGATTTGCCAACCTAATTTAGCCAAAGAAAAGCTAAATTAGCCTTCCTCAAGTCTCTCATCCCAAACGCCTTGCTCTTGGGCAAACAAATATTCTCCCAGGCAACAACATGAAATTTTCTATTACCCACACCTTCCCCCCACTATGAAACGTCTTGTTAACTTCTCAAGTTCATTCACAGTATGATCAGGAAGATAAGTTGTCTGCATCAAATAAGATGGAAGCGCACCTAATACTGATTGAATTTAAGTGATACGTCCAGCCATGGAAAGGAATTGATTACCCCAAGATAAGATCCTGGATTGAGCCCTGCTAATAAGTGCATTATAAGTAGCTTTAGTTACTCTACCCTGAATCATCGGTGCACCAAGATATTTGCCAAAATCAACTGTCAAAGGAATGCCACAGTAGTTGCTCAAATACGAAGCTCTGCCATGTTCAATATTTGAAGAGACCAGGATCCTCGACTTGGCCAAACTAATATTCTCACCCGAAGCCTCACAGAACGAATGTAAAACACCCATCATCACATCAAGTTGTTCAGTGGATGCCTCTCCAAAAAGGACCAGATCATCTGCAAAACAAACATGAGAAGAAAAGGACCCTTATTAGTAATCAGCAAAGGCTTCCAACGAGTTTGCTGTACTGCCTCATCAATCAAATGACCAAGCTTCTCCAAACATAGAACAAATAGATACGGAGAGAGGGGATCTCCTTGTCTTATGCCTCTAGATGGTGAAAAGAACGGTAGCCTTTCTCGGTTCCATATAATGGAAAATTGATTAGAAGAAACAATATTCATGATCAAATTGACCCAGGAAGGAGGGAACTCAATTTCCTCTAGGACCTCTCGTAAAAAAGGCCATCTGATTCTGTCATATGCCTTTTCTAGATCAATTTTAATTGCCACAGCACCCTTTTTTCTCTTCATTTTCCGCATTGTATGCAACGCCTCCTAAACTACGATAATGTTATCCGAAGTATTACGTCCTGGAACAAAGCTGGATTGAGTTTTCCTAACTAATCTTTGAAGCAAAGGCCGAATCCTATCCACCATAAGCTTCGTAACAACTTTCAAAGGAACAGTGCAAAGACTGATAGGACGAAATTGTGAGATCTTTTCAGGGCTTTCAACTTTCGGTATCAACACAATAAGAGTTCGGTTAAGAAAAGTGTCAATTTCACCAGTACAAAACGCAGTTTTGACCATAGTAACCAAATTGTCCCCTGTAACGTTCCAAGCCTTCTGAAAGAAACCAGCAGGAAAGCCGTCAATGCCTGGGCTTTTATTCGGATACATCCCAAAAAGAGCTGATTTAACCTCCTCCACCGTAACTTCCACATCCAAGAGCAACTTCTCATCATGATTCAACTTCCAACCCTCACACAAAGACGGCAAGCTGACCCTCACACCGACATCATTCTCCG
>AWWV01008158.1:0-13089 GCA_001974805.1 Corchorus capsularis
CAAGATCAAGCAAAGCACGGGTTTGACATCTCACCAGCAATAGTGGCAGAGAGTATCCGATCTTTGAACCACTGTAGGAGGGCCGGAGAGGGAAGGTTCATCAGTTGTGCGGCCATGTTGACTATATGGATGAAGACACACTTGCCCTTGATCGACACAACTAAGATGTCCATCCAGTTTCGGGATAGTGATCCCATTAAAGAGTTTAAGAATATTGCATGGGTTAAGAAGACAGTACATGAGTGGATACATTGGTTCAGAGAATGTGGGCATGGCAACATTGTGTGGAGGGCAAGATGGATGAGAAGTAAGACTCCAGTGCATCGAAGCGGTGGAGAGTCATTCATGCTTCTCATGGGGGCCATGGGGAACTACCAGTTACTCGACTTCATTTGGCACTTAGGCAGTTTGGAGTAGGGCAATTCATTCCCGACATGCAGGGTTTGTGCAGTATTGACATTAAGCATAAGGGGCAGTTGGAGGTAGATGCAGCCAGGGCTAAGGTACTCAAGTGGAAGAGTTCGCAATGGGAGTATGTGATTGACTCGCCTTATAAACAACCCCATCTCCAGAATATGTCATATGGCACAAGGAAACAGTCAAGAATCTAGCACCGCCTCCAGCCAAGAATCCAAGAATCAGATTAGGGGCAAATAGTGAAGATGAGCTCACTAAATTGAAGATTGAAAACAAACGTCTTCGTGAAGGGGCTGTACTTAGGAAATTGGAAGAAAAACTCAAGTCAAAGAAAGCTAAGTGGGAAGAAGAAAAAGCACGGCTGATGGAAGCAGTTGAGGACCTGCAGATTCAGAAGGACAAGGTGGTAAAAAGGAAAGAAGAGTTGGAGCAGGATTATCAGAAAGAAAAAGATAAAGCAGAATATTGTGCAAGTCAGAACAAGAAATTTGGCAAATCAATTGATGCACTCAAGGATGAAGTGAGGGATCTGAAAGGAAAGAGAACTATAGTAGTTACTCAGAATCCGGCATACATTGCACTCCAACGGGAGAAGACACAAATTGAGAGTGATGGTCAGAGTATCAAGCGAGAGTTGGAGGAGGAAAGGGAATTTAGCAATAACTTAGTCTCCCTGGCCAGACGTCAGAATGAAGAAATCAGAATTTTAAGGGGACGGGAGGCAGAGTTCAACAAAGCCAATGAAAGGTTGTTGCCTTGATGATCGCACCTGAGGAAGAAAAAGGGAAGACAGCAGGGCAAGAAGTACAATTGATGTTGTGGAAGGCTGCTTACGAAGCTCAAATCCAGGATCTGAATACTGAAATAATTCGTTTGGAAGAATTGGCACAGGAACGAAAAGACAACTTCGACGATCTTGAGTCGGTATACTATCAGTTGAAGGTTAAAGTGAAGGAACTAAAAGGGGCATGGTTTTTCATCAAATACAGGCTCTACAAGTGGGAACATGCTTACCACACCCGCACCGACCAGTTGATAGAATTGCAGACATATGTCCAAGAAGGAGTAGCAAAGGCTAAGGAAATCAGAAACGAGGTTCAGAAGGTCTGCAATCAGAAGATATTCAGAAGACTAGAAGGAGAGGAGGTCCTTGATTGCTTGGGGAAGGTGATCCGTCTGTTTGGAGCTTTCATCAGCGCTTACAAAGACATATCCCTGAATGAAGACTTTGATAAGCGCAGACGCGAGGAGTCGGCGAATGATACTCAATAGATATTTAATGGTGTTAGATTAAAATGGTTAAACAAATGAACATTTGGAGATTGTAATCAAAGCTTGAACAATTTGGTGATGTAATGATGTAGTGTTTTAAACCTGTTTTGGGATAATTCAGCTTCTTGGTTTTGGCATTATGTGACTAGTTCCTACATATAAAGGATATTGATTTATGTGAATGCACAAAATCAAAGTTATGAAGTGCTACCACAATGGTGGAGAATCTTTATGACATTCCTTTTTAGATCATTCATTCAAAATATTCATGCATACACCGTGCATAAATGCCAGTGCGAAGGATACTTTGGCTTATGTGAATGCACGAAGTCATAAGTTCTGGATATAAAAGTGAAGAATTATGAATTCCACTACAATGGTAGGGAATCTTGTAAACTCTTCCTTTTAGGGCATTCATTCATCCACATTCATAAAGGATTTAATCCTGATTTCTAATCAATGGTTTTAGTAATAAAGGTTCCAAGATAGCTCAACGTCAGTATTTCACAAGGTCAAAGGCTAAGGCAATGGCAGGTCTGCATGGTGAGGAATTTGAGGAACTAAAGCGAGATAGGGATGAGATGAAGGAACAGTTGAGGCAAGTGTTAGCAGCAGTGAACAGGTTGTCTGTAGCCATAGAAAATCCAACAAGAGAAGGGGCGGCACAGGAGAAAACAAACAACCTAGATGAAATGGTGGAAAAACCTAAAGATAATGGGAAGTTGCAAGCTGAAACAACCAATGATGCGCCGCCAGGGTATGTCTAGTATCCCACAGCGCCCTACTATACTCGAGAGGAGGGTTCGTATAAGAATCCGGTGCACTACCACCCAGGAACACTAGCTGTAAGCCAAGAGAGGCCATTAGGGGCTATTGGAAAGCAGGAGGACGACTCGGCAAATGTGAACAAGCGTATGTTGAACTTGATTGAAGAAAGGCTCCGTGGGTTAGAAGGCTCGAGTAGCTACTATGGGCTCATCAATGCTGCAGAACTGTCCTTGGTTGATGGCCTGGTCATATCTCCAAAGTTCAAAGCCCCAGAGTTTGAGAAATTTGACGGGACCAAAAGCTACCCAAACAGTCATTTGAAGAGCTATACGAGGAAGATGGGACCCTATGCGGAAAATGAAAAGCTGATGATCTACTGTTTTCAGGATAGCTTGACAGGAACAGCCTCTGCATGGTACAACCAGCTCGATAAGCATCGCATTCGCTCCTGGGATGATCTTGCAAAGGCTTTCCTTGACCAATATAAGTACTTGATTGAATTGGCTCCAAACAGAGAAACTTTGAAAGCCATGGAAAGGAAGCCTACCGAGAGCTACACTGAGTTTGCTCAACGTTGGAGGGATATGGCTGCCCAAGTAAGGCCGACAACAGGGGAGTCAGAAATTTCAGGGCTTTTCATCGACACTCAGAAGTCTATCTTCTATGATAAGCTTTTCAACATGTCAGGTGAACTGTTTGCGAAGATTGTAGTGATAGAACAGAAGCTTGATAATAGCATTAAGTCCGGGAAGATTGTAGTTCCAGATGAAGCTAAAAAGGGGTCGATTGGAAAGAAGAAAGAGGAAGTTAGTAGTGTCAATCAGGTGGGGTACCAGCCTCAAGGTTCCTATAGACCATATTATCCACCTCCCGCCTACAACTACCAACAACCTACTCAGAACCCGATGAACTACTATCGCCCACCAACACCGGCCCCATACTCTTATCAGCCAGTCAACAACGTTGGGGGCACCTCCTATAGGGCGCTAGCGCCAAATCAACAATCTTCAGTACTTACACCACAACCTGTTGGTCAAGCTTTCCCTCCAAGGGCTACCTTCCGCCAAGCTAGAGAGCAAGTCGATCCTATCCTGTATACATATTCGGAGCTGCTACCACAGTTGGTTCAGCAGAATTTGGTCCGTCGGATTCAGTATCAGCGTCCTTTGCAGCCGTCATTTCCTGCATGGTATGATGTTAACGCTTATTGCGACTTTCATTGTGGCACCCAAGGACATTCAACTCAGAATTGCCTTAGATTGAAGCAGGAGGTGCAAGCTTTAGTGAAAAGTGGAAAGCTCAGTTTTCCCAAGGTAGAACAGCCAAATACTACAGGTAATCCACTACCTAATCATAATGGAGGCCAGGTCAATGCTATATATGGCGGGGAGATTGTGATAAGGGACGTCCGCAAGGTTGTCACCCCTATGGAAACAGTATACAAAGCATTAGTGAAGGCCGATATGATGGAGCCAGGACAGTTTGGGGATCGGGTTAGTATTGGAGCATGCCCCATGCATAGGATGCATGCATACAGGATTGCAAAGTGTTCAAGGCTTTAGTCCAGAAGTTAATGGATGAGTCCCGAATTCAGTTCTATATTGAAGTTCCGATGGAGGATGTCAATGTGGTGATAGAGAAAGAAAAGCCAAAGCCGTTTATTCCCACTTTGCCCACCAGGTTGCCACCATCACCCTTCGTACCCACAATCCCAATGGTACGACCCTTTATACCAAAGCCTCCCACAATAATGCCGCAACACATGATGGTCAACTCACCTAAGCCTTTTGCCTATGAAAGTAATCATTGTGTGCCTTGAGAGATATGATGTTAATGTGTCCCCTCAAACAGCAGAAGTTCAAACGGATTCAGCCAACATAACTGGGGTTGGAGGAATGACTAGAAGTGGTCGTTGCTATTCACAACCTATGAAGGAACCAATACGAAGAGATGAGGAGTTTGGGAAAGGATGTCCTGTGGATAAGCCGCCAGTGATGGAACAAGGGCAATCATTTGCTCAAGGGGAATAGGGAAGCCATGTTTTACAGAGAAGGAAGCTTGTGAGTTTCTTAAGATTATCAGGCATAGTGAGTACAGTGTGGTAGATCAATTGAACAAGATGCCTGCTAGAATTTACATCCTATCTTTGTTGTTGAATTCAGAAGCACATCGGAAAGCCTTACTTCGGGTATTAAGTCAAGCCTATGTGGAGCAAGGAATCACAGTGGAGAATCTTGATCATATTGTGGGGACCATAACTGCGGGACACATTACCTTCACTGATGAGGACATTCCCGAAGGAGGAAGGAATAGACTTGAAAGCTCTATACATATCAGCTGGGTACAATGGGTTTCATGTCGGTAGAATTCTGATTGATAGTGGTCGGCCCTGAATATCATGCCGTATCATTCACTAGAGAAGCTATCTGTGGACCTTTCCTACATTAAACCAAACAATATGATGGTGAGAGCTTTTGATGGAACTACTCACTCCGTGAGGGGTGACATTGAGATTCAGATGGGAAGAGGAGGGGTTGAATTCTTGATGACTTTCCAAGTAATGGATATAAGCCCCTCATACTCTTGTTTATTAGGAAGACCCTGGATTCATATGGCGGGGGCTGTACCGTCCACCTTGCACCAAGCGGTTAAGTTCCGAGTGGGGAACAAGCTGATAGAGATCAAAGCAGAAAAAGACATTAGAGCTACGCAAACTCACAATGCTCCATATGTGGAAGCTACAGAGGAGAGTGTGGAGGATTCCTATCGCTTTTTCAGAGATGCAGAAGTGACTCATGTTAAAGGAGGAAAGTTGCCCAGGCCCCATGTCACTAAGAATTGCATGATGCAGCTGAAGCAATTGGTCGGGAAAGGGTGGAAAGTTGGATGCGGTTTAGGAAAAAGGCTTCAAGGAATTGGGGAAGCCATTTCTACACCAAAGTATGCTTATACTTTTGGCCTGGGTTTTAAGCCAGTTTGGAAGGATCGAGTTGAGTCAAAGGAAAAAATGAAGCAAAGAAGGATAGCCAGACTTAAGGGAGAGCCATATGAAGTAGGCAAAATGGAGTTTCCTTTCTTGTATCACACTTTCAGATCGGCTGGTTGGGAGAACTCATCAGAGAAGATAGATGCCCTGCATTTGGCCACTGAAGTTTCAGCTGTCAGAGGAAAGTTTATGGAGTTATCAGTTAATGCAGTGGAGGATGGGTCAGAGGACAGGTGCCCATGGATTTACCCAGCAGAGTTAGGATCAGAGGAGGTCAATTAGACTGAATTTGAGTTTCCAGTTGTTATCTACAATGAAATGTAATCAAACTCTTTAAAGTTTTAATATCTTTTCCCTAAAAATGTGATTGAATCTCATTTTCATGATCATGGATGTTATTCAAATCATGTTCTCTTTGTTATGATGAGTAATGAAGTCGAATGCATGTTCAAGTTAGCCTCTCATTCATTCCATTTTGTTTGCATATATTTATTTATTTACTTATACTTTATTATTTCTCTATACATATATATTCTCTTCATTTCTTTCGCAGGCCAACTGGCAATGAATGCAAAGACGAACAGGATAGCCCTGCAAATATTTTCGAAAGGCCTGTGTGTAGTAATGATATGGCTGAGGAATATGCCGAGGACTTAGTGCTATCCTCAGACCTCATGAGATTGATCGAGCAAGAAGATAGGCAAATTCGGCCTCATAAAGAATCCACTGAATTGATAAATTTGGGTACAGAGGAGAATAGGAGAGAAGTAAAGATTGGCACTACTTTGATGCCAGAAGACAGACAACAGTTAGTAGATTTGCTTAAAGAGTATGCAGATGTTTTCGCATGGTCGTATCAGGATATGCCGGGGCTGAATCCTGAGGTAGCAGTTCACAGATTGCCGATTAGACTTGAATGCAAGCCCGTACAACAAAAGTTAAAAAGGATGAAGCCAGATATGCTTTTGAAAATAAAAGAAGAAGTCAAGAAACAGTTTGATGCCCGTTTTCTTGAGGAGATTACATATCCCGAATGGCAAGCTAATATTGTTCCAGTCCCAAAAAAGGATGGAACGGTGCGGATGTGTGTAGATTACCGAGACTTAAATAGGGCCAGCCCTAAAGATAACTTCCCACTGCCTCATATTGACATTTTGGTGGACAATACAGCTCGTCATTCATTGTTCTCTTTCATGGATGGCTTTTCTGGATACAACCAAATTAAGATGGCGCCCAAAGACAAAGAAAAGACTGCTTTTGTGACTGCGTGGGGCACATTTTGTTATAAAGTCATGCCGTTTGGACTGAAAAATGCGGGAGCCACTTATTAGCGAGCAATGGTTACTTTGTTCCATGATATGATGCATAAAGAAATAGAGGTATATGTAGATGACATGATTGTAAAAGCCCACTCACCAGAGGAGCACTTAGGAAATTTGAGAAAGTTGTTGCAAAGACTCTGGGAGTACCAGCTCAAGTTGAATCTATCCAAGTGTACATTTAGGGCAACATCTGGAAAGTTGTTGGGTTTTGTGGTGAGCCAGAATGGAATAGAAGTAGATCCTGATAAAGTTGAAGCAATTCAGAATTTGCCTCCACCTAGAATCCAAAAGGAAGTGAGGGGGTTTCTAGGACGATTGAATTATATAGCCCGTTTCATATCCCAGTTGACAGCAAAGTGTGACCCCATCTTTAAGTTACTTAGGAAGAATAATCCAGGAGAATGGGATGATGAATGTCAGGCTGCATTTGAGAAAGTAAAGGAGTATCTGTTAAACCCACCTGTTTTGATGCCCCCAGAACGAGGAAGGCCTTTGGTCTTGTATCTGACAGTATTTGAAAAGTCTATGGGTTATGTTCTGGCCCAACAAGAAAAGTCAGGAAGAAAAGAGCATGCGGTTTATTACCTGAGCAAGAAATTTACCGAATACGAGTCAAGTTATTCCCCACTGGAGAAAATGTGTTGTGCATTGGCATGGGCAGCCCAGAGGTTAAGGCAATACATGCTATACCACACTACGATGTTGGTAGCCAAACTCGATCCCCTCCGATATATTTTTGAGAAGCCTGGTTTGTCTGGTCGAATTGCAAGGTGGCAAGTACTCTTGTCCGAATATGATATAGTGTATGTGTCCCAAAAAGCCGTAAAAGGAAGTGCAGTGGCAGATTTTCTGGCAGACAGAGCGAGTAATGATTATGAGCCTGTAAAATTTGAATTCCCAAATGAAGATCTCATGGCAATAATGAATGTTGAGAATGAAGTTTCAGAAGAGCCAACAAAATGGAAAATGTACTTTGATGGAGCATCTAATATGTTGGGGCATGGAATTGGTGTCGTATTGGTTTCACCAGATGGAGACCATTTCCCAGCTACTGCAAGATTAGATTTCCCGTGCACCAACAATGTTCCGGAATATGAGGCATGTTTATTTGGAATTCAGATGGCTATTGAAAAGAAAGTCAAAGTCTTAGAAGTTTACGGTGATTCAGCTTTGGTGGTATATCAAATGAAAGGAGAATGGGAAACAAGAGATTCTAAGTTAATCCCTTATCGGGAGCATCTGTTGGAGCTAATGAAACATTTTGAAGATATTTCCTTTCATTACGTGCCACGAGAGGGAAATCAATTGGTCGATGCCTTGGCCTCACTGGCTGCCATGTTTAAAATTGAAGGGGGTGTGAACATACCACCGATTAAGTTGAGGTTGAAAGAAGTACCGGCCCATGTTATGAGTGTGGAAGAGGAGCCAGATGGGAATCCTTGGTATTATGATATCGTACAGTATCTTAAGCATCAGAAATATCCAGAGCATGCTACTGACAATGATAAGAGGGTGATTAGGCGAATGTCATTGGGTTACTTTTTGGATGGGGAAGTATTGTATAAGAGCAGTCGAGATCAGGTTTTGCTAAGATGCGTGAACTCGGCGGAAACTAAAAGGATACTAGAAGAAGTTCATGAGGGAATTTGCGGAAGCCATGCTAGCGGGCATAAAATGGCCAGGCAAGTTATGAGAGCAGAGTATTATTGGTTAACTTTGGAGACTGATTGTATCAATTATGCAAGAAGATGTCACCAATGCCAAATACATGCAGATCAGATGCACACTCCCCCTAATCCACTTCATGTTTTGGTATCTCCATGGCCATTTTCAATGTGGGGCATAGATGTGATCGGGGCTATAAATCCTAAGGCTTCAAATGGTCATCAATTTATCTTAGTGGCAATTGACTACTTTACCAAGTGGGTGGAGGCTGTATCTTATTCTAGCATAACACAATTAGTGGTCCTCAAATTTGTCAAGAAGGAAATTATTTGCCGATATGGCCTGCCTGAAAGAATCATAACTGACAATGCAATGAATTTGAATGGCAAGCTAATTGCAGCTGCTTGTGCTCAGTTTAAAATCACCAATAGCAATTCTGCCCCAAGACGTCCGAAAATGAATGGCGCAGTGGAAGCAGCAAATAAGAACATCAAGAACATTATACGGAAGATGACAGAAACTTATAGAGATTGGCATGAAAAACTGCCCTTTGCTCTGCATGCCTATAGGACTTGTGCCAGAACATCCACAGGGGCAACTCCTTATTCTCTGGTGTATGGGATGGAAGCAGTAGTGCCAATTGAAGTAGAGATTCCTTCATTAAGGGTGTACTGTGAAGTTAAGCTGGGGGAATCCGAATGGGAACAAGAAAGATATGATCAGTTGAATCTTTTAGGAGAAAAAAGAATGATCGTCCTCTGTCATGGACAAGCATATCAGAAAAGGATGATAAGGGCATTCAACAAGAAAGTGCATCCTAGGCAGTTCAAAGAAGGAGAATTAGTGTTGAAGAAAACTCTTTCTGAGCAACGAGATCCAAGGGGCAAATGGGCCCCAAATTGGGAAGGGCCATATGTTGTAAAGAAGGCATTTTCTGGAGGTGCTTTAATTCTGCAAAAGATGGATGGGGATGAATTACCAAGTCCAATTAATTCGGATGCAGTGAAGAAATACTATGCCTAAGAAAAAAAAAACAAAAAAAACCTTGGCCTAAAATAGAAAGAGGTCGAAAGAAAAAACTTGGCTTAAAATAGAAAGAGGTCGGAAAAAGATAAATAAGTAAAAGGAGGGGTTCAGGCTGAAAACCCGCAAAGGACAGCCTGAATCCAATGGGGGTTCTTGAGCCGAAAACCCGAAAGGGCGGCTCAAGTGAAGGATGGAAAGGCATTGACAGTGGAATCTTGCTCAATCTTCTTGTGAGGTCGAAAGGGTGAGCGAGCAGTTCAGAGCTACCAGTGATGACCCAAAAAAAAAAAGAGGAAGAAGAAGAATTTACACACAGGGTGAGCGAGCGGTTAACTCTATTTCTTTATATATTTGTTATCACTTCAACATTTTTACTTATGAATTATTCCTCTTATTGCAAGAAAAGCCTTTTTATATACATTTCTTTCTTCCTTAATATTAATATTGTGTATTACATTTCTTTTTACATACCTTTTCTGTTGAGAGGAAAACTTGAATTATGCATTTCATTACAAAATCATAATTCTAGTTGAACATATTTGAGTAAACATGGCCATGCATGGTGTTCAACCACAAAAGGGGGTAAGCTGGAATAAGAATTTCATCAATTGGGGAAGTCCACATTGGAGATAAAATGGGATCCTTGTGGGGCAAATACTTAATGAGGGGCATTCATTACATAAAAGGAGAGTCATCGGAAAAAGGATACCCAAGGTGTGATATTAAGAAGAAGTGAAGAGAAGAACAAAAGTTTGTCAGCTTAAATTAGAATGCTATCAAGAGTAATGTTGGGCTATCTTGGGTCTTTATTTTAAAAGCAATAGACTTTGGTTTAAGAGAAAAGGAAATGATTTTGACATGACATTTATTGAGTTATTATTAGAGTTTCAATCCCAAATTCTCGTTCATCTCAAATCCTGTTTTAGGTCTCTAGTTGAGAGTCTTTTGTATCAATCTAAATCCAGTTTCATTTCCAAATCCTAATTAAGGTCTCTAGTCGAGGGTCTCTAGTGTCAATTCAAAGTCTCGTTTCTATTCAAATCCTGCTTGAGGTCTCTAGTCGAGAGTTTCTTGTTTCAAAATCGTGTTAGTTTCAAATCCTGTTTGAGGTTTCTAGTCGAGAGTTTCTTGTTTCAATTTCAAAATCTCGTTGGTTTCAAACCCTGCTTGAGGTCTCTAGTCGAGAGTTTCTTGTCTCGATTCCAAAGTCTTGTTAGTTTCTAATACTGCTAAAGGTCTCTGGTCGAGGTTTGTCAATTCCAAATCATGTTTCATTCTCAATCCTACTCGAGGTCTATGTTCGATAGTTTCTGCTTTAAGACACATTTTCTTCTAGAAACGCTGAAATAAGCTCAATAAACACACACAAAATGGGAGTCTACGTCTTTGCACATTTCCCTATTATTGAAAAGTTTACAAAGTGCTCTTTTGAAAACTTCCCAATAGTCGGAAAATGCACAAATAGGGGCAGCTGTAGACGCCCATTTTTGTCCTATAAATTTAATTTAAAACATTTGCTTAGTAATTGGCGTTAGGGTCACTAGGGGGCATTTTGGTCATTTTTTTTACACTCAGGGCATTTTGGTCATTTTCACATTTAGGGGGCATTTTGGTCATTTTAAGGTCACTTTTAATTTAGATTAGCTAATTCATTTTAGTTATCTAGATTGTATTGAAAATAAAAATCTTAATGTGTACTTTTGGAATTTTTGCATAATTGCATTTAGTAATTTAGTATTATTGCATCGTCGTTTTCATTTAGTAATTTGGTTTGTTACACTCATTTAGTGATTTAGCTTTGTGGTAGTTTAATCCGGTTTAGTTCATCGTTAATTAACCCTTCATTTAGCAATTAGTTAAATATCGCATAAATTGGATTTGCGTTTTCATGTGCTTTTGGCATCACATGGCTTTGCTAAGTAGAATAATGACAGATAGAATGTCAGAATATTAAAAAATACAAAATACAAAAAAAAGAAGAAATTTGTTTCATTTTGTTCATTCATATACATTTACTTTAGATTACAAATTTTTCCAAAAAAATATAATAAAAAGGCTAAAACATACAAAAATTGGGAATTACAAATGTGTTACATTTTAGTTTTCCTTCTTGCATCCTTTCGCAGTTCTTTTTTTTCTTCACCTTACAAGAAGAAGATGTTTGATCGGATTTTAGAATAGACTCAGTCTGGTTACTCGGAAACCTGCAAGATTTTGAATGGGGCAATAACTAATGTGCCCTCTAAGACTCCAGACTATACACCCTTAATTGGTGTAAGCCAAAAGGGTAGGAGGGCTTAGGTAAGTGCAAAATGATGCAGCAATGACTAATTAAACAGAAAACATGCAAGGTTTGTCAAACAAGCATGCACCCGAGCGTTGAAGGTCTTTAAAAGACCTCATGTGCAGGGCTGTGCATGTGATGAATGGTGGGAGTGGTATCTAGGGCAGAAAGTATGGAGCAAGGGGAAACAAACAAGTCAACAAAAAGACTCACAACAAAACAACATGCAAGAGAAACAACAGGCAGACATGAAGAATACTTTGCTCTCGGTTGAATGTGGAAAGGGATTTAGGATTAATTTCTGGTCCCTGAATTCCAGTACAACCTTGAAATCATGGCAAGCAGCAGATCACATCATCTATGCAGTAACAAAATTCAGAAAATGCAAGCAGAAGAACAATCATTCGAGCATTTGAAGATCAAGCATTTGTCAGCAAGCAATGGCGGCATTTAGGCCTGGCTCATCCCATTTCATCTCATTCATCATTGCATAGAGGCTAACTCATCAGCACTTCCCTAATGGCACACACACTCTATACATTTACAGTTTATTCAGTTTTAGGAGTCCATTTTCAACAAGCATACTAGCACTGCAATCACTCATTTCAGGGAATATAAAGCATAGAAGTAAACAGCATTTTCAGGGCATTGTCATGCAATCACAGTAGCAAACTTTAGTCACTTACTTGGTATCTTAGCACCCCAGTTCGCAAGCAAAGCATTCGTGCATTCACAGATTGCACACAGTTTAAAGAGTAGAACATTTCCTCATCAGCATTTCAATAAGCATTATCACACGTAATAGAGCACTTCCAACCATGCATTACATGTTTACAATCATCACAGAGCATTCAAATTCCGGCATTTTCATTCAATCATGTTAACATACATATCCAGCAACATTCACCAGCATGCATTACACTAATCTTAAGCAACCAGTCAATATGGCAGGGTCAATGGCAACAAGAGTTCAAGTGTGATAGGACCAAGCAAGCTCGAGTGTCAAACACAATCTAAAATAAGAGCATTTCAACGGGGCAACATGGCCAACAATAGGGCAAACCATATGATTAAGTCGACAAGGGCAGTGAACAAGAGGCATATAATTTGTCAACAGGTAGGCAAAATAGCAAATACCTCGCAAATATTAGGGAATTAAATTGTAGCTCACACAATGAGACAAGCATGAGGTATACGCATACTCAGAGTCAAAAGTCCTCAATTGATAAAAGATAAATTGATAACAGAAATTACCCTGGTTGTTGAGAGAAGATTCGAGAAATTTGCTGACTCAATAGACAGCTCATTACAGGCCGATCTTATCCGAAATAGATCGGGGGGGGGGGGGG